>CM062294.1:95514803-95698751 GCA_031216915.1 Pictodentalium vernedei
GCTTGCACTACAATGGAAGTCCCTAACTCGGATAAAATACTCTCCTATTTTTGTCTTTCCCAAGCAATTTGGGAAAGAAAAGTGGTGCAAAAGCACCAAGAAAAAAATAAGCCAAAACTGGGTCGAGAGCAACCGGCGCAGACACAGTTCGGGAAGCTCTCTCCCAAGTACAACTCCACGACTTCCGTTGCCAGTGTGTATATACGTCGCTAAAGACTCATTCTTTTTGAATCCATCAACATTAGAGTTATGTGATCAGCGGGGAGGAAGGATTCTTTACCTGTAAAGAAGACAGGAGGGCCTCCATGTAAACAACTGTGGTAGGTATAATAAGAAAGGAAATTTACTATAAAATTTAGATTTCTTATCAACCTACTCAGAATTGTTTACTACAGGCTGAATAGACAATAGGCTGGAGGGAATCGCATAACCAACCCACACATAACCCCAGTGCACTGGAACCGTGAAGCAGAAGGAAGAGGTCCCGAGGCTTATCAACCATAACGTCGCAAAGGAAAGGACAATGAAAGGAGACATATGGGCCTGTGTGACACACAGACAGAAAAGGGCAGTAACAGCTCAAGGCTGAAACTGACCTTCAAGAAGCCTAATGGCTAGGGCAGACAACAGCCTGAGCAGAAGAAAGAGGACCTAAGGAAAAAAGGTCCTCCAACTGCTCCTGCAACTGGCACAGATAGAAGGTGGAGAAAGTAGAGGCATTTCTCCAGTAGGCTGCCTGCATAACATCCGACAACTTGACGGAGTTAGAATAAGCCCAAGAGGTGGACAATGCCCGCACCTCGTGGGCAGAAATACGATTGGTAATACAATCGCCAGCTGCTAAATGACCGTAAGCCGTACGAATAGCAAGACAAATCCATCGAGAAATGGATTGAGGAGAGATCTTCTGTCGACCCGGAATAAGAGACAGAAAAAAACGTTTCCTGCCTTTCCGTATGAAACCTGTCCGATCGAGATAAATGCGAATAGCACGGACCGGACAGAGCAAAGGGCGATTACCCTCAGCAGAAGGAAGAGCCCTGATACAGATAGGAGGAGGAGCAGTATCTGGTAACTGATTCTTGGCCAGAAAAGAGCAATCAGTGCTATAAGTAACACTGTTGAGAGAGCTCCTAAAAAAGGCCGGGTCAACCGAAAGGGCGTGAAGCTCACTAACCCGTCTGGCAAAAGCAAATGCCATCAGAAACGCTGTCTTATATGTGAGAAAATGCATATCCACCTGGAATAAAGGTTCGAACGGTGCCCCCTCGCACTCCTCCTCCACCCTCCTCCCCCCCCCCCCCCCCCACACACACACCCCCCGAAGCAAAGCAGCACCCACGAAAGATTCCATCCTGGGGTAAGCTGCAAAGTCCGAGGCCTTTTCAAAGAAAAGTGCCGAACAAGCTTGGAGAGGTAAGGATTAGAGCCGATACGACGCTTCCCCACATAAGAAAAAGTCTCTGAAAGCATGGACCTGTAACCCTTGATGGTAACAGACTGGAGACCCCGAGAACCAAACAGATATACCAGAAACTCTGCAATCTGTGAAATCGAAGGATTGGCATAATCAACAGAGTGATCAGCACACCATCGACAGAAGACCTTCCATTTAGCTGCATAAGCTAAACCAGTGAAGAAGAAGAAATGCACTCCACTGCTCGTCTTGAAAAACCTCTACGGAGGAGACAGGACCTGACAAAAGATATGCGTGAAGGCACAATGAAGTCGGGTCGACGTGAAACCTCCTCGGGTGAACTTGACAAAGCAGGTCGCGACGTAGTGGGAGAAGTGCCGGAACCGCCGCCATCAGCGAGCGGAGCTGATTGATCCACACCCGCTGAGGCGACAGGGGAGCGATCAGAATGATTCGACAACTGCAGGTTCGAATTTTGGCTAGAACCTGAGGCAGAATCGGAACCGGCGGGAAGGCGTAGCCGACTAGACCGTTCCAATCGAGTGACAGAGCGTCCACGGCAAAAGCCAGAGGATCTGGACACGGGGACACGAAAGTGTCCACCTGATGGTTCCAACGAGTCGCAAAGAGATTGATGTGGGGACGTCCCCAGAGATCGCAAAGCGACTGGAACACTGTCCTGTGGAGCATCCACTCGGTAGAAATAACCCTGCCCTGTCGGGACAGGGAGTCGGCTAGGACGACCATCCCGGCGTGAACATCCTGAGCGAGCAGTAGAAGATCCCGAGCCAATTCGTACATTGGAACCGAGTGCGTGCCGCCCTGGTTCCGAATGTAAGCAACCACTGTCGAATTGTCAGACAGCATAAGGACCTGGTGATTCGACAAGTGAGGGATCTACTGCCTGAAACTCAGAAGAAGAGAAGAAGCTCCTTCTGGTTGAGGTGTAGAGCTGCTTGATCCTGGTCCCACATCCCGAGTAGGGAAAGACCGAGAGGATCCAACGTCGCACCCCATCCGAGATCGCTGGCATCTGCCGTCAGAACACGATCGGACGTGGGTAAGTCCAATGGAACACCCTGCGTAATCCACTGAACATCTGTCCAGGGAAGAAGGTGAGGATAAAGAGATTCCGGAAACGGAAGCACCAGATCCAGAGAATCTACATTCGGTCTTCAATGACTGAGCAGAAAGTGTTGGAGAGGTCTGACACGCTGCCGACCTAGAGGAATGAGATCTGTCACCGAACCGCAGAGACCGATCAGCCGGAGAAAACTCCGAGCGGTCGCGGACGTGGACTGGGACAGAGTCAGAGCAAAAGCTGAGAGAATCACAGCCTTGGCCTGGGGAACCGCTACCAAATTGAATTGGGTTTGGAAAGCCATCCCCAGATGACAAAACAACAGAGAAGGGACCATGGCCGACTTCTCCTCGTTGACTCTGAATCCTAGCGACGTGAGCAAGCTCAACAGAGTGGCGACATCCTACTCCAGTAAGGCAGCATTGGAATGCCTCTGGAGGATATAGTCCAGATATGCCGAAGTAGTCACCCTGGACTGTGTGCGATGGAACGCTATCACATGCGACATCAGTCTGGTGAAGGTCCAAGGAGCCAGGTTGAGGTTGAAAGGCATGGCCTTGAACTGGTAAACTCGTCCCAGAAAAGCGAACCTGAGATACTTCCGTGATGCCCGATGCATCGGAACGTGGATGTAAGCGTCTCGCAGGTCGATGCTGGCAGCGAAATCTCCCTGGTGAATTGAATGGCGGACCGACCTGAAAGTCTCCATGCTGAACTTGGGAGCAATGATAGACTGGTTCAGGATACTCAGATCGATAACCGGTCGGAGTCAGCCGTCCTTCTTCGGCACCAAGAACAGGCGGGAATAGAAACCCACTGACTGAATATTCTTGACGACCTCGATCGCCCCCTTTGCCAGGAGATTGCCAATCTCCGTGGACAAAAGTTCCCGACGTAAAACGTCTGAAGGAACTATGGTTGGAAGAGGCACCCTGGACAGAGTGGGGTGCCATCGGAAGGATATTCGCAGCCCGGACCGAACAACATCTAACACCCATGGATCGGATGTGATGGTGGCCCAATGGTCTGCGAACTCTGCTATCCTTCCTCCAACCTGGGACAAGTCAAGGTGAGGACCTTCATTTCGAGCCCCGACGAGGCCCGCGAGAGGAGAAACCACCTCCTCTACTAAATGAAGAATCCTGAGACTTCCCTCGATTCTGCCGACCTTTACCCTTAACCCTTGAGTAAGAAGTAGAAGCGGCGACAGAAGGACCAGCCTTTTGCTTCGCAGAGGAAGCAGAAGGGTACTTGTTAGGCTTGGAACAGCCCCTGCCTCCCCTAGAAGGCTGATCAAGCTGACGAAACAGCAGCTGATCTTTGGAATGACATAGGGCGTCATCCCGGACCGTCGACACGGAACCATGGAAAAGTTGCGGACCTGCCAAAGAAGCAGATCGAAGAGCAGCGCGCTGCTCCTCGGGAAGGGATCATACTGTGTCCAGCACAGCAACCCTTCGAACTAATTCTAGATTAGCCGTGTTACAGGCATGCATGTGAGTAAGATGCATGAGCGCCTTGGACAGCACACGCAAAGGAGCCTGTACCTCGTCAAACTTATCTGGAGGCAGATAAGCAGCTAAAGCTGAGACGACGTGATCTGAGAGAGAAAGCATGCCAAGCATCTCTCCAGATAAGCCCAACGGGGACTCCAGAGTCGTCATTGGAATGACGGCAGACTTGGGCTTGGAAAGCCCGAGGGCAGTGGAGACCTGATCCAGAACCGTCAAAGTCGGGCAGACCGACAGATTGGCAGAATCGTAGGAACAATAACGCACAGGAGGCAAAAAGGTGTCAACCCTGGTGAAGAACGGAGTCTTCAGAGCCTTGGAACTCAGCTTGGAGTCCAATGCTGAAAATACTTCAACCACCTGTACCGACTGGCACGGTTGAAGGCGCCCAGAAGCAGGTTGCTCCATAGGCTGTAGGTGCGCGACCCATGATCGCGGCCTGGCTGACTCTGTCGGCTGGTTAGCTGGTTTGAGATCAGGCAGAAACCCAAACACAAAGTCAAGAGGTGTCCCCAAGTCTGAAGACTGCTGGCCCTCGACATCAAGCATGTCGGACTCCTCCCCAGAGTCGGAAGACACATAGCCCATCGTGGGCAAACCAGCCTCCCATGGTGTTGGGACACCAGGGGGATCAGAAACCAGCCTGTTTCCAATTCCGGGAGGCGGCGCAATAGGACTCGCCTGGAAACCACTCGCTGCCTCGCTGGAAGCAACAGGAAGGCTCTTTGACAGAACCTGAGTGAGTAAGGAGAGGGCCTCCCTAAGCTCACTGCCCGAACTGGCCGGTTCGACAGGGGAGCGAACTGGCAAAGTGGCTTCACCTCTGACCCTCTTAACCAGTGAAGGGTCACGATCCTCCAAAACACCCGACGCGGGACGACGGGCGGCAGCCGAAACATCTAAAGGCAGACGTGTATAGGGGTACGATGCACCCCGAGGATCAATATAGAGAGAACTCATGAGAGTCACCGTGGACCTCTGCGGGGCAGAAGGTCCAGGCTGCACAAAAGGCCTTGGTCCCCCAAAACTGGTCATGTGGCCAGAATGAGTGAACGGAAACGCCACGGAGTTCATAGTGTCTCCATTAAGAACATCCGAATCCAAAGACACAACTGTGGTGCTCGACGGCGTAGAGACCACAGTGGTGGGTTCGGCCGGCAGCCCCTTCCAACTTCGCCGAGTTGAAGTCAGGGAAGGCTGAGGCCGATATCCCACGTCTACAGTACCAGACATACCTGCAGCGAAAAGCCGAGGCCAGATGAAACTGAAGACTGAAGACGAAGCAGACGGACCAGCAGTAGTAGTAGATACGTCGGGAGTCGTTGAGGCTGGTGGAATAGTGGAGAGAGCAAACCTGCTCGGCTCCGAAGGAGGAGTCACAACCCTAGTGACAGCCTCAGATGTCAACTGGAGGGGGACCGTAGTCCCGGAACCAGGCACCTCTTCACCAGAACACTCAACGGCTCCCACAGTATCCACTACAGGAAAAGACTGCACATCCCCCACGGAGGAGGAATAACTCTCACAAGACAAGGTCGGCTCGGGAGCCCGAACGGCCGCATTCTCCTTTCCCACGGGAGCGGGAGGCATGGCAACGAGAATGAACGACACGGTTAACTGACGCCCAGAAAGTGGATGACCAAGATCCACAGACACCACATGGCCGCTCGGCCGAACACCCATTACAGGAGGAACAAGAAGAATGTGAATCGCCCACATGCTTTGGCAGCAGACATTGCCCACAAGGAATTGTCCTGGGCATGATAGAGGTGAGAGGAGGAAAGAAGGTGAAATCAGATAACAGAAGAACACCCCCAAAGAAGAGAGAAAGGTGACAGAAATTAAGACCCCAGACGGTCGACCGGGAACTACACAGCAGGATGACTACTCTCAAAGGAGAGAAGAAAAACTGCAGAAGCGGTACCCCACTGACACCCAACTCTAACACAATTAGAAAAATTAGCAATTTAAGCATTGACAATAATTGTGAAAAATAATTTAAGTCCGAACTGCATGGCACACGAAATTTGCACGTGACTCAAGAGAGAACATATAAAATACATTATGGATATATAATATGTAAGAGAATATAATGAAAACTGTTCCTGAGAATACAAAGGATACCCGGATACACTATGAATCAGGAAACATCAATCAACGAGTTGGATAAACACTGATAAGTGTGCAGAACATCTCGACACAAGGCGGATGACAAAAAGAATGAGTCTTTAGCGACGTATATGCGCACTGGCAACGGAAGTTGTGGAGTTATACTTGGGAGAGAGCGTCCTGTACTGGGTCTACACCGGTTGCTCTTGACCCAGTTTTGGCTTATTTTTTTCTTGGTGCTTTTGCACCATTTTTCTTTCCCAAATTGCTTGGGAAAGACAAAAATAGAGAGTATTTTATCTGAGTTAGGGACTTCCACTGTAGTGCAAGCCTGTAGTAAACAATTGTGAATAGGTTGATAAGAAATTAATTGGTGATTTTTGAGAATAGCATTGGCCGGTTTTGAGCGTTACGTTGGGTAAAGGGTTAAGATCTAATCTGTTCATGTGACAGAATTATTAGATAAATGAATTATCATGATAATGTGCATGTCCTATGATTTGTATCAGATTCTCGGTGGTGTCCAAAAATGGGATCACAACTCGCCGGCAAAACCGGCTCGGTGAGATCCCATTCTGGACACCACCTCGAATCTGATACAAATCACAGGGTTTTAAAGTGATCAAATCATGCAAAGTCAGATATATATTTTAACCCCTAGGGCTTACTTCCAATTTTGTCCATTTTTTACTGCAACGGAACAGGTGGCCCAACCTGCTGTCTCTGGAGGAACTAGTAAGTTACATTTTACATACCTTGATAGTTTTTTCTAGGCAAGACAAGACTTTCCTAGAAACAATGGCAAAGCCACGGGATTTAAATTGTCAAAAAAGTAGAAAAATATGCTTAAAACTTTGCGGTCCTTTAAGGGTTAAAGAATCAGAGGATTTGTAATTCTTTTTAGCCTTTTACCTGACATGAAAAGACGGGAATACTTATAAAAAATGTTATTGATTAGGCCAAAAAATTTTTAGATTCTCAGGCAATCTCTCACTAAAATTGAACCCCATCATTGGACGTTTTTATTGTCTTGCATTGTCTTCCTTCCAATATTTTACTACAAAATCGGGTGATTTAGAGAATGGGCTTTAAAATTTAAAGGAAGGGACTTTAAAACTGAAATGTGAAGAGTAATAACTAAAGATACAATACACGTTTATTTTTTAAATTAAATGTGTTTATTTGTATAATTACCGTATTTACTCTATGTATTGGGACAGCTAAAAATAATTATTTTCACAGGTGTCCCAATTGTTAGAAAATGGGGAAAGAACACAGCCTGGCCTTGATTTGATGCTGAATAAAGTTGTGTGTGATTCGTTTTCCATCACTATATACGAAAATCGCCGTCCAATTTTTTTTTATATTTTCATTTTTTGCTTCCAAAACATAGCTTATGATCCCTCATTGGAACAAGCGCATTGCGTTTGTTCCAATGAGGGATCATAAGCTATGTTTTCGAAGCAAAAAATTAAAACTTTTAGTTACTCAAGAATTTTTTTTATGAGTGTCGTCTGCTACTAGTGACGGGCCAACTGGAAACAAATCTCCTGAATGTCCCAAACTTTGGAGCATAAAAAAAAATATAGTTTTCTGGAAAAAATGTGTGTCCCAAATCATAGAGTGTCCCAATACATAGAGTAAATACGGTGAGCACTTTCTATATTTTCTGTGTGTACATAGACAGCGGAAAGCCTCTCAATCCATGCTCACAACATGCTAGAAATAAATAAAAATGAAAAATAAAACCCTCCCTGAATCAGTGAATTGAAAAAAAAAATGCCAGAGAATTCATTTTGTGTGGTCTTAACTAAAAGGTTTAATTTTTTGCCTCCAAAAGATAGCTTTCATCTTTCATCCTTCATTGGAATGAGCACAATTAGTTCATTCCAATGAAGGGTTATAAGATATGCTATGGAAAAAAAACTGAAAAAAGGATAAAAACTGAATGGTGATTTTTGTGAATAGTTCTGACCTGATATGGCCATTATATAAGGCGAGGGTTAAGCAGCAATAGTTTTATAAGAATACTTGCACTCTATCAAATGATCATAATCGATCAAAAAAATAAAAAAGACTTACAGCTAATGATATTGCTATTGCCTTCATCCCTATTGCACCAAGACCATGGTGTTTCATATCTAGACATCTGTCATGCATGTGACGTATGAAGTAGGATGCTGGTATGACGTTCATCTTCTTACAAGCATCAATGTATGTTGTTCTACCAGTGTGGTCATAAGTGATTTTATCTGAAAACATTATCAATCATCGCAATATATTCAAAAACAACTGATACAATGGAATCCTGTTAATTGAAAATATTTATTTATTTATATTTTTATATTTATTTATTTATTTATTTATTGGTGTTTTAGGTCACATATTTCTGCACAATGGCTAATTGTGACTGCAACCCTTTACCCAACACACACAATATCAAAATTTATTATTTTAAAAATTATTTTTTTCTTTTTTAAAAAAAAAAATTCAATAAAACCATATCATGTGACCCCCTCATTGGAATGAGCTCGATAAGGTCATTTCAATGAGGGTCACATAATATGATTTTGTTGACATTTGTTTTTAAAATTAATGTTTTTGAATGGCTTGTAAAGTACTCGAGCAGATGTGACCGATTCGAGGTAAAGGGTTAAGTGAGAGGACAGTATGATGAGGAAGAAGATGTGCATACTTCACACTGTTCATCAGCAATTCAACATTATTTTCACATATTTGGTTGAAATTATCTTTCCACTTTTCTCTCCGCAGTACTATAGAATCTCATGTAGCCATTGGAAAAGAAATGTGAGAACACTAAATTTGAGATGCTATTTTCAATTGTTTTTCTTGATTTGATTTTAATTTGGCAATATTTTATTCATGAAAACTTAACTCACTCATGTGTAAGTGTGTCACAATCGCGTCATGATTTGTGTGACAAAAATATCATAGAGATGGGGGGGGGGGGGGGGGAGAGTGGGGAGGGGGGGGGTTGGCTCAGTAGATAGAGGTGCAGGCTGCAAAGCCAAGAGCTCCTCAGTTTGAATCCCACTCCCACTTGCAGCAACTGCATTGTGTCCTTGGGCAAGACACTTCACCCCCATTGCCCACGTGAGGGCACGGTGGTGCTGTGTATTAAGGCATACTGCACGTCTATGGTGCACCTGTCTTTAACCAATGCAAGCCTGCTTGTGTAGAGGTAGTATGTTGAAGAGCTGACAGTTGTTTGCCATTACTCAGTGATTCTCTTCAGATACTCCGGCTTCCACCACCCGTAAAACTGTTGTGGTCATGCTTAGCCACTGTGCTGAAATATGTTACCTTGAACACCAATAAATAAATAAATAATAAATAAATAAATAATAAATATAAATAATCATAGAGATGGGCAATACAGTGGAGCCCACTTAATTGGATATCTCTTAACTGAATATCCCTGTTAATTGAATATAATTTCCAAACACAAAACCATTTACCATACCTCCAGTATAAATTTGACCTGCTAACTGAATATAGGTTATAGAGTAAACTCCTGTTAATTGAATAAAAAATCTTGTAACCTGTCAAGAATTTACCTTGACTCGCCCCAGTTTTCCTCTGTTTATAGACCTATTTGGCCTCAGTACATCTAATACAGGCATTTAATCTATTATATCTTGTTTGACAGAGTTCAGGGAGCTCTGTCAAACAAGATATAATAGAATAAATGCTAAGTTTATCTCTAGATTACAGGAAAGTGACACAATCCCTGTTAATTGAATACTCCTGTTAATTGAATAAATTTCAATGGCAAAGTGGATATTCAATTAACAGGATTCCATTGTATACCGAAAAAACGAACCGATATCGATATCATGGGGATACTGAACCGAACCAATCACTGAATACCAAAACTGTATGAATTTTCCAATTTTTCTTCATTCACTATTCATAAGGCTTTGTTGAGGCTTGATGGCACTTGAAGGGTTCATTTTCATGATAGAAGGGACTGATTTTCCTTTCAGTTTTGTTAACCCTCAGGGGGCTGGGCAACTGTCCTGAATTCTTACTAGACGACAACCTGTACATGTCCAGCTGCTTAACCCTTTACCCAATGCAGACGATATCAAAACTTATTATTTTAAATATCATTTTTTAAAAAAATTTCAACAAAACCATATCATGTGACCCCTTGTTGGAACGAGCTCGACAAGCTCGTTCCAACGAGGGGCCACATGATATGGTTTTGTTGAAATTTTTTGAAAAATAATATTTTTTCAACTGCTCAATTTGCATATTATGCGGGCGATTCGTTGGGTAAAGGGTTAACAGGCAGCCAAGACTTGACCAGAAATCACTGCTCAGGTGATTTGTTTATTGTCAGCAGGACCGCCTGAAGATGGCATGGTCAGGGCACATGCTCTGAGATTACAACTGCTTCAAATAGGTCTTTTAAAGTTTAAGGTGTGTTTAGAAGAAGTCACAAAATTACTGAAGATATGATTTGTGGTTGTAAAAGAATGTCACTGTTGAGCTCATTGTCAGTGGCATTTGTACAGCTCTGGTAGAATAATACAAAAACAGCTTATTTTGTATTTTCCTGAAGTGGTACTATCAGCAAATCTCAGTCAAGTCGAACACTGAATACTGAACCGATACCGAACTCAAAATTCCAATACCATCCATCTCTAAGATATCACTTTTGCAATCACAGTGCTGTAAGCTCCTTTCAGGGTCCTTACACTTGACAGGAAAAAAAGTTCCAGACTTTTGCCATAACTTTTCCCATACATGTCAGCCCATTTTCCATACACAATCAAGTTCCTCAAATAAGTGAAAATATGACTGTGAGAAGATTTTTATAACAAAAACACTCCAAAACACAAGGAAACAATTTTTCTCTTTGAAAAAACATTTGCAAGAAGGTCATTTCTTTATACATTAGTGGGCTGTCAGTGTTGGTAGTTCACTAATATCCTAAAGTTGCCCAGATCGCAAAATAGGCCAAGTAAGTTAGACCCCACAATGTAGATCTTCTGTTTCTCAGGCCATTGTTGTAAAATTGCATGTGGGTGGTTTTTTAATTTAATTTTTTTATTTTTGTAATTATTTCTTCGCCATCAAAAGTTACTGTTCTTGGTTTGTTTTATGTTTTAGGTCTCCTAATCAACAGAATCGCATGGGTGGTGATGAATTTTGTCCCTTGAGTGCTTTAGCATTGCAAAGCCTTCTTGCACTCAAAGGACAAATTTATCAATTTTTTTAACTTGGGTAAAATATCAGACATATTAAAACCATTTAATTTTTATTTTTTAACTCTTTGCATGCTGCTGGTGGATGGATATTCCTGCCCAACACAGGATTTCTCTTGTTATTAAAATAAGTATAATTTGGGCACAGTAAATAATATTTTCACCCAGTAAATTGAATGGATTTTTTCACCAATGATTTCTTATCTTAAATTCTTTTTCATCAAATCTAGTCATGGCTGCTTCATAGCAGCCATGACTAGATTTGATGAAAAATACCGTGAAAATACACAACAGGTTAAGAGTTAAGTTTGCAATGCCTGTAAAAAGAGAGCATGCGGCAGCCAAAAGGACCATGTGGGAGGGATTGAGAAACAGATTTTTAATTTTTTTGAGGCCTTAACACTAAATATACACAACAAATAGATCTAATACATTTTTACAAATTTAAAATTTTCATGAAAAGTACTCTTAAAATACTCATGAGTACTGACCTTTTTCCAGAGTATTTGAAATTTAAGAGTACAAGCATGAGTAGCAAGTACAGTACGTGGAGAGTGTATTATCACTAAATCACCTGCAGAGTGGAGATTCCACCCTAGCAATAACTGCAAATTGGTTGCAAAGCATAATAAGCACAAGCAAAGTTCCAGCCAATGGACCTCCAGGTTTAACCCGGAGGTCCATTGGCTGAAACATTGCTTGTGTTTTTTGTCCATACGTAGAGAATTTGAAAATGATACTTTGGGTGATAACTCCACTCCACAGGTGATTTAGCTACAATCCACTCTCCACGCACTGTACTTTGGCAAACAGTGGTACTCAAGTATTACAAATATGAGTACTGACTTCTTTGGCCCCAGCCCTGAGGCATATATTGTATAATCCATTGAGGTGGTCACTACCTAATATATGACACTCTCCTAGAACCAACACTGACTCAGATAATTTACAACACGAAAAGTAAGTTCTTTGGTAATGTGGATGACAAGTAGAATGACATGCAAATAAGCGTGTAACACATCCACTTTGATAATAATGTGAGCACTGTCCAGACTTGCTTGTTTATTATCTTCAAATATTATTGGCCATATTAAAGTGTCAATGACACTGTAGCTTAACTTGACTGTGTGTAGTGTTTGATGAAAAGGATAATGTTTAATGTTAATGAAAGGATTATGAAATAAGACAAGAATTGTGATAATTGAGAATATGTTCCCCACATGCTATGTTTTCAATAAGAATAATCTGAGGTGTAGACTGTTCTAAAGAATTCAGGCCTAGGTTGATGTGGCCCTACCAGTTAATGTCTGTCAAACAAAGTTATCAAGTTACAGTAAAATCATTCCAAAACGAGTCATCTACCAAGTTACAATGAAATCCCTTATTAAATATAACTCATAGACTTTGCTAAAGGAATCTGGATCATGCGGTGGTCTGGCAGTCGCGGTAGATCAATCATTTCCAAAATAAGATAGTCTCATCTAAATATCATACCAAGTTATCCTACCAAGTAACAATGAAATCCCTTCATGAAAACAACCTGAAGACAGTGCTAAAGGAATCTAGGTCACATGACCAGGCGGCGGTAATAGCTGACTGACCATGGCCAAAATGGGATGTTCTCATCTAGACATTATACCGCGTCATTCTACCAATTTACAATGAAATCCCTTCATAAATGCAAGCTGTAGACTGTATTAAAGGAATCTAGGTAACATGCCCCTGTGGCTGTCACGGTTGACTGAACATGACCAAAATAGACCATTCTTATCTGGACATTATACCAAGTCATCCTTCCAGGTTACAATGAAATCCCTTCATAAATGCGACCTGTAGACTGTTCTAAAGGTTTTCGGGTTTCGTGTCTGCGCAGTTGTCATGGTTGACCAATCATGACCAAAAGGGGACATTCTCATCTAGACATTATATGGAGTCATCCTACCAAGTTACAATGAAATCCCTTCATAAATACGACCTGTGGACTGTGCTTAAGTGTTTCGGTTTACGGGCCTGCGCAGTTGTCATGGTTGATTGCTCACGGCCAAAAGGGGACATTCTCGTCTAGACATGACCTTGAACCTACATATGGAATTTCGTGATCTACAGAACCAGGGTGTAGCCTGTGCTAAAGAAAATGTGAACAGACTCACACACTTATAATTACAGACTCACAGATTTCCACATGTGTGATGGCAATAGATTATCTTGACTTTGTCAAGTTAAGCTAAAAATTGAGGGGGTTGAAACTAATGCTACCTTATTGGTATCCTGGCCCTGCAGCCCCTGTATAAAAAGATATATATTAACTGTTTGATAAATTGTTGGAAAGGGTAAATGTTGAAAATACTGTGGACACATGGTATTGTTCATTTTCTAATGCTTTAAGGATTTAATGTGTATTTTGTCTGACAGTGTTGAGAGAGGTCCTCAACTCAGAATATTCTTCTGTGAGGAGGGGTAACATTTATCACAGGTAATGGACTCTTATTTAACCATTTATTTAAATGAATCAGCTGAATTCAACCAGTGCAGTACACATTTTAGATTGCCATTCACATATCATATTGTTGTTTTTAAGTGTTTGTTTCCAAAGCATAACTTGTGACCCCCCTCATTGGAACTAGCATAACATGCTCATTCCAATGAGGGTTTCAAAGGCTATGTTTTAGAAAAGAAATCATAATTTTTTAGTTTCCAATATTTAAAAAAAAAAATAGAATGGTTGTGTTGTCTTCAAGACACATCAGGCAAATGGTTAACAGCAGTGCCTAGAAAGTAAACTATTTTAGCACCATGATCTGTTCTTGAATGAGAACACCATTTTTGTGTATCTTCCATTAACCCTGCACACTGATGTCGAAATATCAAAATTTCAAACTCTAATATTTTCCATAATATAGTGGAACCCTCTTAATTCAATAGCCACTTTGCCAATGAAAATTATTCAATTAATGGGAGTATTCAATTAACAGGGATTGTGGCACTTTCCTGTATTCTGGAGATAAACTTAACATTTATTCTATTATATCTTTTTTTACAGAGCTCCATGAGCTCTGCCAAACAAGATATAATAGATTAAATGCCTGTATTGGATGTACTGAGGCCAAATAAGTTTGTAAACAAAGAAAAACTGGGGAAAGTCAGGGTAATTTCTTGACAGGTCACAAGATCTTTTATTCAATAAACAGGAGTTTACTCTATAACCTATATTCAATTAACAGGTGAAATTTGTACTTGAGGTATGGTAGATGGTTTTGTGTTGGGAAATTATATTCAATTAACAGGGTTATTCAGTTAAGAGATATCCAATTAAGTGGGCTCCAATGTACAATGACAAATTTAACCAATTCAATCTTGTTTGATAAATCTCACTGAGCTCTGTCATACAATACTGATTTGGTTAAATTCTCAGTTTTATTGTGAAAAAAAATTGCTCCTTGAAATGTCAGAATTTTATTATTAGCATGCAGAGGTTTAAAGAATGTATAGAAAAACATGCAAGTAGAGTTTGTAAGTGTTCTGTCATTATAAATTGATTTATTTTGAAATTCCATCACTACCAATTGCTCTCAAGAGTGGCAATGTAACTCTTTATCAATAAATCTAGTTGTCATAAAAGAAAATGTACTGTCAACAATGGTAAATCGAATGTGCATTATGGTGAGTTATTGGAAAAGAAAGAGCACTAATTAAGAGGGTTCAATCAACACTCTCTTCATGACCTCAAAATTGAAAGTAGATAGGCAGATTTAATTATTCCTGATAAGAAAATAATATAATCACAATACTTTGGTAATCCAGTTTCATCACTCATGAGGGGCCTGAATAGACTCATCTAGGGACATAGAAGTCAGGGGAACAGGGCCACCCCTCACCCACACTCCCACGCCATTTTTCCGACATAGTGGAAAGAAAGAGAGAGCTTAGGCCAATATTATCTTCAAGCCAAAAAATAAGCAGACTGTCATCTGCAAACTGAGATCCCCAGAGGGTGAAATTAGTGATGCTACCCTGCATAGCAGGGTAGCATCACTAAATTTACCCTCTGTGAACCTCAATCTGAATCATGGTTTCAAAACTAAACAGAAAGAGGTACCTAGTCGATAAATTGGCCCACTGTACAGGATAGTATCATCAAATTCACCCTCTGGGGACCTCATTCTGCAAATGTCAGACTTCTTATTTCCAGGCCTGATTATCTTCATCAACACACCATTGTATCCTTCTCGGAAAATTGCAGGAAGAGGAGGCACCGACTCTTTACTCTTAAGATGTGGCCAAAGATTCCTCTATTTAATTTGCCTCTACCCCAGACATAGCCAAAATAGACATCTTTGGCTGCATATTCAACTGGTGGCCAGGTCAGTACTGCAGTTTTTTGTATTTCTGACCACAACTGACAAAAACTGTTGTTTTAACCACCACTAAATATCACAAGGCCACATTTAGCATCATTGAGGAGACCTTTGACCTGCTAATGTTTGGCACTTACAATTTCTGGGTAGAACCTTGTATCATGATCTTCAAAATAGTCCAAGGAGATTTCTCCTATTATTTTTAACTAGTGCCTTGAATCCTGCAATTCTAAAGTAATGGAACAAGTAATGCCAGTCAAATATCGATAGCTTTGGTTCCTTAGTTAATATATTCAGAGAGAAAATCAAGAAGTACGATGAGTTCAGTATATTGAAGATAATCTAAACCATTAAATTTCTAACTTTCACAAACTTTTTTTTACATCAGAACAGGTGCCCCAACATGCATTTAACCCTCAAGTCCCCATACCGCCACAAATTGCCCCTCTTATATCGCTTTGTATTCTCGTTGAGAACTTTGAGAACTTTACCAGTTGATGCATTTATCCTGACAGTAATTTTACATCATTGTTGGTTGCCTGCACAGGCAGCCAACAATAATCTAGGAATCTGCAGCTGTGTAAATGTATATATAGTAGTTATTAACGTAAAATAAATCTGAGGACTTAAGGGTTAATAAAGAGTCCTGCAGACAATAGTCAAATTACCCAAGCAGTGGTTTCTAGTCAAGTCTTGGCTGCCTCTAAAGGCATCCAAGACTTGACGAGAAATCCCTGCTAAGCCTCGGGAGCACAGTGGTAGACTGTTGGACTTCTATGCTAGAGGTCCCAAGTTCGATCCCCGATTGGAACGATCCACATTGTGTCCTTGAGCAAGGCACTTTATCCCGATTACCTACATGGGGGCACAATGATGCCGTGTACTAAGGCATACTGCACGTCGATGGATGTACATGTCTTCAACTGCTGTAACCCTGCTTGAGCGGAGCTTGAACAGAGTTAGAATGTTCAGGAGCTGACAGTTGCTCGTCAATGCTCAGTGGTTCTCCCCGGGTACTTCGGCTTCCTCCACCCGTAAAACTGTCACAATCACAATTAGACATTGTGCATAAGTATGTGACCTCAAACACCAATAAATAAATACTGCTAAGCCTCAGAATTGATCAGCTAGGAATACGAGCAAACTAACACTGTCTTGGCCCTCATGGGTTAAATGATGACCATCAGGGTCACATGACCTTGAAAGAAATGTCAGAAGTTGTTGGTCACTGAAAAATTCACCATCAAGGCCTGTCATTTTAAAAATCACTTGAGATGGACTAACACCTTCCATGGATAATGGTTCAGGAGGGTGACTGCTCCCATAGTATAATGCTCTTTTCACTTTGATGGGAAACCCTAAACCTTAGGCTTTTCTTTAATACCATCGACTGAGAACTGTTAACCAGCAAAGGTCTTCATCTGACTGTGACAATCAATCTTTGTGGTCTCAGAACAGGAACTTTAACAATACAGAGGCAAGAAATTGTCTTGTAGACAACAGCCAAATCACATCTACAGGTAGCCAAGACTTGGCTAGAAATGACTGCTAAGCCACTACACTCACAAGGTGTGGTGTAGTAGAAAGTCTGAAAAATTACCCAGCCCTTATGGTTAAAATGGGAATGTGGTGACTTAGTGGTTATGGCATTGACTTCAAACTGAAAGGTACATGGGTTCAACTAGGAGTAACTGCACAGTGTCTTTGGGCTAGGCACTTAATACTGATTGCCCACATGGATGCACAGTGGCACTGTGATTTAAGGCATACCCAACATCGATGGTGTGCACTTGTCTTCAACTAATGCTAATCATGTTTGTGTGGAGTTAGTACATTGGGGAGTCTGACAGTTGCTTGTCGCTGCTAATGATTCTTTCCGGTACTACAGCTTACACCATCTGTAAAACTGTCCAATACAATGTGATCCTGGCAAAAGAGTTGTTAAACACCAATACAAACAAGAGGCCCCACGTGGCCTTAATCGCTCACCTGACAAAGTGACTCTAAGAAGTATTTTAGGTCACCTTCACCATGTCATGCCTCATCAACATTAACTGGTTGAGTGATAGATTTTGTTTGAAGTTCAACATTTGTTACCTAAAATTAGTTTTATTTAAAATCATTGGTGTGTGGCCAATCTCCAATGATTTTTAATAAAGCAAATTTATCTCTGCAGACAAACTGGTTTAGCATGAAGCACAAACAAGGAATGTGAAGAGATAGCCTTGGACATCTCTCCCCAACTGTGGATATCTTCCATGTGCTACATGTATATATTTGCATGCAAGAAAACAAAAATTTTCACAAATTTTATTTTTTTTTATCATCATTGGAACAAGCTCAAACAGCTTATTCCAATAGGGGTATGGGAAGATCAGGTATATTTTTGAGACAGAAATGTGAATATATAAATAATGGTGTGTTTTTGTGAATGATGCTGGAGAATTTTGCGTAAAGATATGGTAAATGGTTTGTTCTAGATACAGAATGATGCAAAAGTATTTAAATTTGATTAGGCAAGTTGTTCCTATAATGCATTTAAAAATTGAAGTAACTGTTTTTTTGCTGACGAACTTTTAGATGTGTGTGGCTGTGTTTGTGTGTGTGTGTGTGTGTGGGGGGGGGGGGGGGGGGGGGGGAGGGGGGGGGCGGGTAAGAGTGTTCTTGCAAACAAAATTCCTGAATAAATGGAAAATTTTATTTTTTGTGTGAAAGACATAGTGCGTGAATGTTGATTGGAACAAGCTTAGAGAGCTCATTTTAATGTGAAGTCATAAAGCTGTGTTTTACGTACGAAATTCTGGAATAACTAAAAAAATTGCTTTTTTGACTCAAAAAGCATGGTGTGCGACCTCTCATTGGAATGAGCTCAAAAAGCTCATTCCAATGGGGTATTTACAAGCGATAAGTACATGTATGTTTAAGAGACAAAAATTAAAATTTGAATAGCGATTTTTGCGAAGAATGCTGACAAGTTTTGGCAGTTATGCTGGTAAAAAGGTAAGATATGCAAAGTGGTTGTTTTTTAGAGGCGACATTTAATTAAGGGGAATTAACCCTTGATTACTGAGGTAACTTCTAAAAGTACTGAAATTTCATGAAGCAATGTGAATAACAGACAACAGTTGCCTAAAAATTTCATGAATAACTAAAATTTTTATTCCTTTGTCTCGAAAACATGGCATATGACCTTTGTTGGAATGAGCTGAATGCGTGTGTTCCAATGAGGGGTCATAAAATTTGAACGAAGATTTGTGTGAATAATGCATTAGTACTGCTAGATTTGGGTAAACGGTTCACCCTGGATACCACCCCTTCTATAGTAGATCTTTTCTGCAAATTTTGTCTAAGATTCTATCAACTTTACAAATAAATACGTTCATGAATCACAATCAGATCCACCCTACAATGTTGCATACCAAATATCAAAAGATTCTGCCTGCTGGATCTGGAGAAGAAGATTTTTTAAGAAATATGCCTGAAACGCACTAAGTTAAAATTTGGGCTCCTATACGGAGCCCAAATATAAACCCAGGGGGCCGATTTGAACAAACTTGAATCAGATCCACCCCACAATGTTGCTTACCAAATATGAAAAGATTCTGAAGCTGGATCTGGAGAAGAAGATTTTTTAAGAAATTTGCCTGAAATGCACTAAGTTCGAATTCGAGCTTCTATAGTGAGCCCAAATATGAAACTAGGAAGCCGATTTGAACAAACTTGAATCAGATCCACCCCACAATGTTGCATACCAAATATCAAAAGATTCTGCCTGCTGGATCTGGAGAAGAAGATTTTTTAATAAATTTGCCCGAAATGCACTAAGTGCGAATTCGGGCTTCTATATTAAGCCCAAATATGAATCCAGGGGGCCGATTTGAACAAACTTGAATCAGATCCACCCCGCAATGTTGCATACCAAATATCAAAAGATTCTGCCTGCTGGATCTGGAGAAGAAGATTTTTGAAGAAATTTGCCTGAAATGCACTAAGTACGAATTCGGGCTTCTATATTAAGCCCAAATATGAATCCAGGGGGCCGATTTGAACAAACTTGAATCAGATCCACCCCGCAATGTTGCATACCAAATATCAAAAGATTCTGCCTGCTGGATCTGGAGAAGAAGATTTTTGAAGAAATTTGCCCGAAATGCACTAAGTTTGAATTCGAGCTTCTATAGTGAGCCCAAATATGAATCCAGGGGGCCGATTTGAACAAACTTGAATCAGATCCACCCCGCAATGTTGCATACCAAATATCAAAAGATTCTGCCTGCTGGATCTGGAGAAGATGATTTTTTAAGAAATTTGCCTGAAATGCACTAAGTTCGAATTCGAGCTTCTATAGTGAGCCCAAATATGAATCTAGGAAGCCGATTTGAACAAACTTGAATCAGATCCACCCCACAATGTTGCATACCAAATATCAAAAGATTCTGCCTGCTGGATCTGGAGAAGAAGATTTTTTAATAAATTTGCTTGAAATGCACTAAGTTCAAATTTGGGCTCCTATACTGAGCCCAAATATAAACCCAGGGGGCCGATTTGAACAAACTTGAATCAGATCCACCCCACAATGTTGCTTACCAAATATGAAAAGATTCTGCCTGCTGGATCTGGAGAAGAAGATTTTTTAAGAAATTTGCATGAAATGCACTAAGTTCAAATTCGAGCTTCTATAGTGAGCCCAAATATGAATCTAGGAAGCCGATTTGAACAAACTTGAATCAGATCCACCCCACAATGTTGCATACCAAATATCAAAAGATTCTGCCTTCTGGATCTGGAGAAGAAGATTTTTTAAGAAATTTGCCTAAATGCACTAAGTTCGAAATCGGGCTCCTATACTGAGCCCAAATATGAACCCAGGGGGCCGATTTGAACAAACTTGAATCAGATCCACCCTACAATGTTGCATACCAAATATCAAAAGATTCTGCCTGCTGGATCTGGAGAAGAAGATTTTCAAAGAAATTTGCCTGAAATGCAGTAAGTTCAAATTTGGGCTCCTATACTGAGCCCAAATATAAACCCAGGGGGCCGATTTGAACAAACTTGAATCAGATCCACCCTACAATGTTGCATACCAAATATCAAAAGATTCTGCCTGCTGGATCTGGAGAAGAAGATTTTTGAAGAAATTTGCCCGAAATGCACTAAGTTTGAATTCGAGCTTCTATAGTGAGCCCAAATATGAATCCAGGGGGCCGATTTGAACAAACTTGAATCAGATCCACCCCGCAATGTTGCATACCAAATATCAAAAGATTCTGCCTGCTGGATCTGGAGAAGATGATTTTTTAAGAAATTTGCCTGAAATGCACTAAGTTCGAATTCGAGCTTCTATAGTGAGCCCAAATATGAATCTAGGAAGCCGATTTGAACAAACTTGAATCAGATCCACCCCACAATGTTGCATACCAAATATCAAAAGATTCTGCCTGCTGGATCTGGAGAAGAAGATTTTTTAATAAATTTGCTTGAAATGCACTAAGTTCAAATTTGGGCTCCTATACTGAGCCCAAATATAAACCCAGGGGGCCGATTTGAACAAACTTGAATCAGATCCACCCCACAATGTTGCTTACCAAATATGAAAAGATTCTGCCTGCTGGATCTGGAGAAGAAGATTTTTTAAGAAATTTGCATGAAATGCACTAAGTTCAAATTCGAGCTTCTATAGTGAGCCCAAATATGAATCTAGGAAGCCGATTTGAACAAACTTGAATCAGATCCACCCCACAATGTTGCATACCAAATATCAAAAGATTCTGCCTTCTGGATCTGGAGAAGAAGATTTTTTAAGAAATTTGCCTAAATGCACTAAGTTCGAAATCGGGCTCCTATACTGAGCCCAAATATGAACCCAGGGGGCCGATTTGAACAAACTTGAATCAGATCCACCCTACAATGTTGCATACCAAATATCAAAAGATTCTGCCTGCTGGATCTGGAGAAGAAGATTTTTTAAGAAATTTGCCTGAAATGCACTAAGTTCGAAATCGGGCTCCTATACTGAGCCCAAATATTAACCCAGGGGGCCGATTTGAACAATCTTGAATCAGATCCACCCCACAATGTTGCTTACCAAATATGAAAAGATTCTGCCGGCTGGATCTGGAGAAGAAGATTTTTTAAGAAATTTGCCTGAAATGCACTAAGTTCGAATTCGGGCTTCTATAGTAAGCCCAAATATGTATCCAGGGGGCCGATTTGAACAAACTTGAATCAGATCTACCCCGCAACATTGCATACCAAATATCAAAAGATTCTGCCTGCTGGATCTGGAGAAGAAGATTTTTGAAGAAATTTGCCTGAAATGCACTAAATTCGAATTCGAGCTCCTATAGTGAGCCCAAATATGAATCTAGGGAGCCGATTTGAACAAACTTGAATCAGATCCACCCTACAATGTTGCATACCAAATATCAAAAGATTCTGCCTGCTGGATCTGGAGAAGAAGATTTTCAAAGAAATTTGCCTGAAATGCAGTAAGTTCAAATTTGGGCTCCTATACTGAGCCCAAATATAAACCCAGGGGGCCGATTTGAACAAACTTGAATCAGATCCACCCCGCAATGTTGCATACCAAATATCAAAAGATTCTGCCTTCTGGATCTGGAAAAGAAGATTTTTGAAGAAATTTGCCCGAAATGCACTAAGTTTGAATTCGAGCTTCTATAGTGAGCCCAAATATGAATCCAGGGGGCCGATTTGAACAAACTTGAATCAGATCCACCCCGCAATGTTGCATACCAAATATCAAAAGATTCTGCCTGCTGGATCTGGAGAAGAAGATTTTTGAAGAAATTTGCCTGAAATGTACTAAATTCGAATTCGAGCTCCTATAGTGAGCCCAAATGTGAATCTAGGGAGCCGATTTGAACAAACTTGAATCAGATCCACCCTACAATGTTGCATACCAAATATCAAAAGATTCTGCCTGCTGGATCTGGAGAAGAAGATTTTCAAAGAAATTTGCCTGAAATGCAGTAAGTTCAAATTTGGGCTCCTATACTGAGCCCAAATATAAACCCAGGGGGCCGATTTGAACAAACTTGAATCAGATCCACCCCGCAATGTTGCATACCAAATATCAAAAGATTCTGCCTTCTGGATCTGGAGAAGAAGATTTTTGAAGAAATTTGCCCGAAATGCACTAAGTTTGAATTCGAGCTTCTATAGTGAGCCCAAATATGAATCCAGGGGGCCGATTTGAACAAACTTGAATCAAATCCACCCCGCAATGTTGCATACCAAATATCAAAAGATTCTGCCTGCTGGATCTGGAGAAGATGATTTTTTAAGAAATTTGCCTGAAATGCACTAAGTTCGAATTCGAGCTTCTATAGTGAGCCCAAATATGAATCTAGAAAGCCGATTTGAACAAACTTGAATCAGATCCACCCCACAATGTTGCATACCAAATATCAAAAGATTCTGCCTGCTGGATCTGGAGAAGAAGATTTTTTAATAAATTTGCTTGAAATGCACTAAGTTCAAATTTGGGCTCCTATACTGAGCCCAAATATAAACCCAGGGGCCGATTTGAACAAACTTGAATCAGATCCACCCCACAATGTTGCTTACCAAATATGAAAAGATTCTGCCTGCTGGATCTGGAGAAGAAGATTTTTTAAGAAATTTGCATGAAATGCACTAAGTTCAAATTCGAGCTTCTATAGTGAGCCCAAATATGAATCTAGGAAGCCGATTTGAACAAACTTGAATCAGATCCACCCCACAATGTTGCATACCAAATATCAAAAGATTCTGCCTTCTGGATCTGGAGAAGAAGATTTTTTAAGAAATTTGCCTAAATGCACTAAGTTCGAAATCGGGCTCCTATACTGAGCCCAAATATGAACCCAGGGGGCCGATTTGAACAAACTTGAATCAGATCCACCCTACAATGTTGCATACCAAATATCAAAAGATTCTGCCTGCTGGATCTGGAGAAGAAGATTTTTGAAGAAATTTGCCTGAAATGCACTAAATTTGAATTCGAGCTCCTATAGTGAGCCCAAATATGAATCTAGGGAGCCGATTTGAACAAACTTGAATCAGATCCACCCTACAATGTTGCATACCAAATATCAAAAGTTTCTGCCTGCTGGATCTGGAGAAGAAGATTTTCAAAGAAATTTGCCTGAAATGCAGTAAGTTCAAATTTGGGCTCCTATACTGAGCCCAAATATAAACCCAGGGGGCCGATTTGAACAAACTTGAATCAGATCCACCCCGCAATGTTGCATACCAAATATCAAAAGATTCTGCCTTCTGGATCTGGAAAAGAAGATTTTTGAAGAAATTTGCCCGAAATGCACTAAGTTTGAATTCGAGCTTCTATAGTGAGCCCAAATATGAATCCAGGGGGCCGATTTGAACAAACTTGAATCAGATCCACCCCGCAATGTTGCATACCAAATATCAAAAGATTCTGCCTGCTGGATCTGGAGAAGAAGATTTTTGAAGAAATTTGCCTGAAATGCACTAAATTCGAATTCGAGCTCCTATAGTGAGCCCAAATGTGAATCTAGGGAGCCGATTTGAACAAACTTGAATCAGATCCACCCTACAATGTTGCATACCAAATATCAAAAGATTCTGCCTGCTGGATCTGGAGAAGAAGATTTTCAAAGAAATTTGCCTGAAATGCAGTAAGTTCAAATTTGGGCTCCTATACTGAGCCCAAATATAAACCCAGGGGGCCGATTTGAACAAACTTGAATCAGATCCACCCTACAATGTTGCATACCAAATATCAAAAGATTCTGCCTGCTGGATCTGGAGAAGAAGATTTTTTAAGAAATTTGCCCGAAATGCACTAAGTTTGAATTCGAGCTTCTATAGTGAGCCCAAATATGAATCCAGGGGGCCGATTTGAACAAACTTGAATCAAATCCACCCCGCAATGTTGCTTACCAAATATGAAAAGATTCTGCCTGCTGGATCTGGAGAAGAAGATTTTTTAAGAAATTTGCCTGAAATGCACTAAGTTCGAATTCGAGCTTCTATAGTGAGCCCAAATATGAATCTAGGAAGCCGATTTGAACAAACTTGAATCAGATCCACCCCACAATGTTGCATACCAAATATCAAAAGATTCTGCCTGCTGGATCTGGAGAAGAAGATTTTTTAATAAATTTGCCTGAAATGCACTAAATTCGAATTCGAGCTCCTATAGTGAGCCCAAATATGAATCTAGGGAGCCGATTTGAACAAATTTGAATCAGATCCACCCTACAATGTTGCATACCAAATATCAAAAGATTCTGCCTGCTGGATCTGGAGAAGAAGCTTTTCAAAGAAATTTGCCTGAAATGCAGTAAGTTCAAATTTGGGCTCCTATACTGAGCCCAAATATACACCCAGGGGGCCGATTTGAACAAACTTGAATCAGATCCACCCCACAATGTTGCATACCAAATATCAAAAGATTCTGCCTTCTGGATCTGGAGAAGAAGATTTTTTAAGAAATTTGCCTGAAATGCACTAAGTTCGAAATCGGGCTCCTATACTGAGCCCAAATATGAACCCAGGGGGCCGATTTGAACAAACTTGAATCAGATCCACCCTACAATGTTGCATACCAAATATCAAAAGATTCTGCCTGCTGGATCTGGAGAAGAAGATTTTTTAATGTTTTTCCCATTGCCTACAGTGTTAAAAAGTGCTGACTCAGCACTTTTTCAAAGTCCCGAAACTGTACCCTATGATAAAACCGATGGCAATTTTTTTTTACCAATCCTTTCTGTTGGTCCTAAGGAAGCTGCACACCAAATAAAAATTCTCAGTGCCGTGCAGTTTTTGAGATATGGGCGTTTTAAATTTTTTCTATTTTTAGCTCCTGCGGTTCCCACGGGGCTGCGGGAAAAATTTTTTTTGCATAAATCAAGTACTCATGACCCAATAAGCCCTCACATAAAATTTGGTTCAAATCAGCCTCTCGGTTTGGAAAATAGAAATTTTGGGCGGGGCAAAAAATTTTGCCCCTCTCATAACAACGTCAAGTATAGCCCCACAAACTTCTCTTGAACAAATCTGAGTCTACACCTCAAAAGGAAGCTGCACACCAAATATCAAGTCTCTGCTACTGCTGGTTCATGAGAAGAAGATTTACAAAGATTTTGGTGCCCCTTGGGGGTGTGGCACCACCCAGGAGGAGGGGCAACTTCATTTGAACAAATCTGAATTGGCATTAGGTAATAAACATTTAGCCAACATTTGAATAAAATTGGGCTAGTGGTTTAGGAGGAGAAGTCGATAATGTAAAGTTAACGCCGGACGGACGACGACGGACGACGGACGACGGACAGAAAGTGATTAGTAAAGCTCCCCTTGAGCTTCGCTCAGGTGAGCTAAAAAACACAAGATGCAACGCCACCGATATCCTCCGCCCAGCAGAACCAATAAAAATTGAAATTTTCTTAGTTGAAAAAATTAGAAAAAGGCCCATAACTCTAAAAAAAACCCAAACTGGACAAAAACTGTTACTTGTGAATATCCTTTCTCCCATGGTGGTCTATCAGCATACCAATTTATTTATTGGTGTTTTAAGGTCACATATTTCTGCACAATGGCTAATTCATGACCACGACAGTTTTACGGGTGGAGGAAGCCGGAGTACCCGGAGAGAACCCCCGAGCTATGGCGAGCAACTGTCAGCTCCCCAACATACTAACTCCACACAAGCAGGGTTAGCATTGGTTGAAGACAGGTCCACCATTGACGTGCAGTACGCCTTAGTACAGAGCGTCACCATGCCCCCACGTGGGCAATGGGGGTGAAGTGTCATGCCCAAGGACACAACGTGGTTGCCGCAGGTGGGATTCGAACCGAGGACCTCTCGGCTTGCAGCCTGCACCTCTACCAACTGAGCCACTGCACCCCCATCAGCATACCAAAGATAATTTAACATCCATTGATTGAGATATGAAGGTCCCAAGTTGTTATGGATGGATGGACAGATGGATGGACAGACAGATGGACGGATGGATGCAAACTTTGTTAAATAAGATTAAAACAGAAATATACTCGGAATGTTCCTGTTATATTTACACTGCAAACACAAATTTTAGAATCACCTAGTTCATCAAGATTTTATAGGTGAGCATTCACCACTCTCATTTTGAAATCAGTGGGGCTAGAAAGTCTGAGGACAGTCGCTTTTCTCAAAATAAGAAGGCTCAAATCTATAATGTCTACAGCAGATTGCTTGTCCCTGGAGATATGTTTTTCTCAAGTTTCCTGCCAATGAAAGGGTGTATTCAATGATATACCTTCAGCTTCCAAGTCAGTTTCATAAGCTTTATCATCAGATATATCAACTGTGGTAAATTCATTTTCCAATATCTGCCGCTTTGACTGCCCAAGTTCATCATCCTCACTGTCATCATCTGAACTTAAATCCACTTTTCTATTCCTTAACCTGGTGCGTTCAGTTCTATTTGCAGATGATCTGCTCACTGTCTGAAATAAATAATCAAATCAATGTTTATTGAGGTAGAGAAAACCTGTCTATATCGGTAGCCAAGGCATGCCTACAGGGCTCAAAATAAGCGATGTCGCGTCGCTTTTTGCTATGCAAAACTTGCAAAAAGCTACACAATGTTCAATTATGTATAGCATTTTGCGATACAAGATAATCAACTGCAGCCTAATAGGCTGCAGTTGATTATCTTGTATTGCAAAATGTGAATGAAAATTTGCAAACAAATTTGAAAACTAGTTCACTGATGCTTTACGTCTGATTGTGGAACATTCCAGGCATAACTCAAATTAACTCTCCATCAAGCATCATTTGCAACTTCATATGTAAGATGAATTCTATTGGTTTAAATTCTTCCTGTTTTTACAACATTTTGCATAAAATGCCCATTAAAAATAACTTCAAGCCCATCAAATTAAAAATCCCAACTTCCATTTTGAGAACTCTATTAAACATCCAAGACGCCATTTGAAAATATCCAAGTCCATACAACCCTTAAATGCATTTCAGTTAAAGAAAAACATAGTAAATGCTTCATGTGTTGCAGATCATTTGGAAATGGATGGAAACTATTCTATCTACTTAGAAGAATTCAATACAAAACAACATAACATAACTCTGGTACACAAAAATGGCTATGTAATTTTTACAAAATGCTATTCATCTTTTGGAAATGTGTAGCATTTTGCTATGCAAAGAAAAAAGTTATTTTGAGCACTGCATGCCTAAGACCAACTACAAAGCTAAAGGAATGACTATCAGTATGTAGAAAAAAATGTGTACAAACATCAGGCTTTTGGGCATTAACTCTTAAAACGCTGAATATATTCAAGATATTTTTCTTCAAAATCTAGTCATGGCTGCTGGAAAGCAGACATAACTAAATTTGATGAAAAATTCATCAAATTTAACTGTACAAATCATTGGTGAAAAAGTCCATTAAATTTATTGGGAAGAAATTTTGATTAAATGTGCCCAAATTATTCTTATTTCACTGAAAAGAGAAATTCTGTCCTGGGCAGGAATATCCACCAGCAGCATGCAAAGAGTTAACCCTCTGCTTATGAATCGGCCACCTCCAACTGCATAATTTGCAAAGTTGAGTATTTGAAAAAAAAAACAATTTTAAAAAAAAATTAACAAAACCATATCATTTGATGTCTCATTGGAACAAGCTCACCGAGATCATTCCAATGAAGAGCCAAATAATCTTCTTTTGTTGAAATTGTGTGAAAAAAGAAAAAAAAGAAAAAGTAAAACAACAAATTTTGATATTGTGTGCATTGGTTAAAGGGTTAACATTTAAGGGTCTAATTCCGATTTTGATAACTTTTTAATGCAAAGGAACAGGTGCCCCAACCGGCATTGTTTAGGTAAACTCAAAACTTGTTTTCTAAGTACAGTGGAGCCCGCTTAATTGGATATCTCTTAATTGTATATCCCTGTTAATTGAATATAATTTTCAAACACAAAACCATTTACCATATCTTCAGTACAAATTTGATCTGTTAATTGCATATGGGTTGTAGAGTAAACTCCTGTTAATTGTATATAAATTTTTGTAATATGTCGAAAAAATTACTGTGACATGCACCAAATTCCCCTTATTTATCAACCTTTTTGGCCTCACTACATCCAATACAGGCATTTATTCTATTATATCTTGTTTGACAGAGCTCTATGAGCTCTGTCAAACAAGATATAATAAAATAAATGAACAGTTTACCTCCAGAACACAGGAAACTGACCAAATCCCTGTTAATTGTTTACTCCTGTTAATTGAATAATTTTCACTGGCAAAATGGATATTCAATTAAGAGGATTCTACTGTACCTTGTCTGTTGTTTCTAGCCAAGTCTTGGCTGCCTCTGTGGGCAGCCAAGATTTGACTTGAAACAACTGCAAAGTCACTAGAGGTAGACTTTCGAAGTATAGCAAAAATGTATAAAAATCTCCAGACCCCTAAGGGTTGACAGGTTAGAAAAAAAAAAAAAAAACCTTTCAGCACTGAATACCCTTCAATATATTTGTACCCATTTTAGTTGACTCAGACACCAGGCATTACTCTCACCCGCTGAATAATAATTTTGAAGACAAATTTTGGCTATCCCAATTATTTGGAAATGAGACAAGAAGTGAAAATGCCATCACTGTTATTTATTTTAACCAAAAATGCAAGGCATCCAGGGACATCACTATTATTCAGCCATCATTATTATTAGGCAGGTGAGAGTATATTGGTCACAATCCAGTCAAAACTCTCTTGTCTGCTTTCATGCCCGCAAAACTACAGAATCTCACTTTCAATGACTTTGATACCGGAAATACTGCCTTTTTTTCCTTTTCCAATCTCCTACATGCTGAGATACATATATCCTATGTGAGATACTTAGGTGGTACAGGTGTGTTTCAACCATGAATGTAACACAACATCATGTCATGTAAACAACAATTTCATGATCTGTGTGGTGGTGCATTTAGGCATTTTCACATCACTTCAATGCCTTAACCCTGTCTTCAGTATATACCTTTATTTTTGTTGCTTTTCCAAGCTCTACAGGAATATACAGCTGGATTGTGTCCATGATCAACCAACCTTCAGGTATCAAATAACCAATCTTCAATTCTTCAATAATGTCACGTAATGTGACATTTGATGTGAAAAAAGTATCAACGATGGGTTTTTGATGTGAGATAGGTAAAGCTCATCCTTGGGGCAGGAAATTTGTTCCAAACTCATGGCATCATCATGCCTCATGTATGGCTCAAATATCTTGTCTCTCAGGTCGATTTCAAATACAGTGTTTCACAAATAGAAAGAAATGTTGCCAGTAAATTACTGATGGAGGGCTAGAATATTTCTGGTGATCTGAATGTGTTATTCAAAATTCGCTTTATTACAAATGATTGGTGAGTGTCCACAGGTGCTCTCCAATAATTTGTAATAAAACAAATTTATATTTATTTATTTATTTATTGTGTTTAATGACACTTTCAACAGCCAGGGTTACCTTGTGTCAAACAGTTTTACGAGTGGAGGAAGCCGGAGTACCCAGAGAGAAACGGCGAGCAAATGTCAGGCTCCCCATCATACTAACTTCACACAGGCAGGGTTAGCATTGGTTGAAGACAAGTGTGCCATCAACGAGCAGTACACCTTACTACAGAATGCCAGCATGTGGGCAATGGGGGTGAAGTGTCTTGTCCAAGGACACAACACAGTGGCCGCAGGTGGAATTCGAATGGAGGACATCTCGGCTTGCAGCCTGCCTCCCTACCTACTGAGCCACTGTACTCCCAACAAATTTACATGAACAAAATATTATTTGCATTTGACTGAATTTGAAACACAAGCAAGGAAAATGATGGATTTTGCTCTTGTACAGTGGAGCCCACTTAATTGGATACCTCTTAATTGTATATCCCTGTTAATTGAATATAATTTTCAAACACAAAACCATTTACCATACCTTCAGTACAAATTTGATCTGTTAATTGCATATGGGTTGTAGAGTAAACTCCTGTTAATTGGATATAAATTTTTGTAATATGTCAGAAAAATTGCTGTGACACGCACCAAATTCCCCTCATTTATCAACCTTTTTGGCTTCATACATCCAGTACAGATATTTATTCTATTATATCTTGTTTGACAGAGCTCTAAGAGCTCTGTCAAACAAGATATAATAGAATAAATGCTCAGTTTACCTCCAGAACACAGGAAAGTGACCAAATCCCTGTTAATTGTATACTCCTGTTAATTGAATAATTTTCACTGGCAAAATGGATATTCAATTAAGCAGATTCTACTGTACCTTCATTTTTTTGAAAGCCCTGATAGTGACTTCTAGCATTCAACCAGTTAATAGAAGCTTGTTGCTCACTATTGCTAATGCCAATCATAATATAGTGTTTTATTATGCCTCACGTCTGTGACATCATCCGTGACTGGTTAATTTGACCCCTTCTAAAAGTCATAGTACTGCAGTTTTTGGACAAAACACGGGTACAGTGGAACCCTGTTAATTGAATATCCACTTTGCCATTGAAATTTATTCAATTAACAGGAGTATTCAATTAACAGGGATTGTGTCACTTTCCTGTAATCTAGAGATAAACTTAGCATTTATTCTATTATATCTTGTTTGACAGAGCTCCCTGAGCTCTGTCAAACAAGATATAATAGATTAAATGCCTGTATTAGATGTACTGAGGCCAAATAAGTCTATAAACAGAGGAAAACTGGGGCGAGTCAAGGTAATTTCTTGACAGATTACAAGATTTTTTATTCAATTAACAGTAGTTTACTCTATAACCTATATTAAATTAGCAGGTCAAATTTGTACTGGAGGCATGGTAAATGGTTTTGTGTTGGGAAATTATATTCAATTAACAGGGTTATTCAGTTAAGAGATATCCAATTAAGTGGGCTCCACTGTACTATCGGAACATTCTTCGATGGAGACATGAGAACAAAGAAAATGTAAGCTCCACTTCCATTGATCAGAGTTGATTACGCATGTGCTGATTGGAATTTCTCAACACCAAACGTTGGCGCCGTGTCTGTTTAACTTTTTTCGCCACCAACAGACACAAACTTACTGACAAATATGTCCTCTTCAGTGGGTGTGTTTTCAATTTTAACTGCAAACAATGAATTCAAAACAATCAGAAATATTAAAAACTTACGTGGTGTTCACCACTTTAGTGGATCATGAATGTGACTTCAAGTTCAAGTTCAATCAATTATATTTCCACAAGTTTAGTATTACTAGTGTTCCTCGACCTCACTAAGTCTCCACCTCAGGTTCAAAATAAATTGTTTCACTCCACTTAATTCTAACAACTGTCGTCGTACAAGAAGAATTTATGTTCCATTATACCACTTATCACACAAGCATTAATAATGAATTATAACACAAACAGCATGATGCAGTTGTAAACACTGACATTTGGTGATACAGAAACTTCCAAAGCGACGGCACTTGTAACAAGTCATTTTCGAATTTGGTGATCTGGAAACTCCTAAAGAGATGTCATTCGTTCGAAATGATGTCACTAAAAGCATGTTTTTGGGTTCGACTACATTGTTATTACAAGATTGATGGCATGTTGCAATTAACGCTTAACAATGAAAGCTATTTTGTGTTCGGCATAATAAAATAATTAGAATGTTTCTTTTCTCTTCGCTGCTTCAGGTTTTATTTCAGAAATCACACAAACTCAGGTACCGTATTTACTCTATGTATTGGGACACTCTATGATTTGGGACACACATTTTTTCCAGAAAACTATATTTTTTTATGCTCCAAAGTTTGGGACATTCAGATTTGTTTCCAGTTGGCCCGTCACTAGTAGCAGACGAAACTCATAAAAAAATTCTTGGGTAACTAAAAATTTTCATTTTTTGCTTCCAAAACATAGCTTATGATCCCTCATTGGAACGCGCGCAATACGCTCGTTCCAATGAGGGATCATAAGCTATGTTTTGAAAGCAAAAAATATTTTAAAAAAATTGGACGGCGATTTTCGTATATAGTGATGGAAAACGAATCACACACAACTTTATTCAGCATCAAATCAAGACCAGGCTCTGTTCTTTCCCCATTTTCTAAGAATTGGGACACCTGTGAAAATAATTATTTTTAGCTGTCCCAATACATAGAGTAAATACGGTACTATCGACCAATAGAACATGAAAAGAAACATCCTAATATTATAATAGTCTATTTTGCTTAGAACTGTAGCTTTGTACATTTACATACACTACACCATAAGAGCACTTCAAGTATCAATGTTTCAAGCTGGTTATTTATGGCCAAACTAACAAGTTTGTTTTTTTCTGACAATCCAACAGTATATATCACCTGGTACTGTACTTTGGTGTACTATCTAAACAGGCAAAACTTTAGAGAATATTTGCTGAATGTCTTTCTGGATTCAAGGTAAAAAAATTCATGAAAACCTTGACAACACTTTGAGGGTAAAAATAATGCTAATAAAGACCTACATACACAACTGTATTGAACAGCCATGCATAATGCTTGTAAAACTTGAACTGCATTCAATAGTTTCACTGACACAAAAAAATCAATGAGGATTCACTGAAGCTTCTAAATACAATGTCTACAGAATATCAGTGTATTGACAAATCATCTAACAAGAAACACCATCAATAGTCATATATCATATGACTATATCAAGGCAATATTTGAGTTTCGTGTCTTGTCACAACCGAGTCTTGTCACAACTGGCAAGTACTGTTTATTTGCAAGCTGAGGTTTGATGTCAATTTTAATTTTTTCTACTCAGTTACCGTTCTGGCTAAATTGTGCCAAACAGTATGCTGTCAGATAAAGACAAAAAAAGAACTGTACAGTAAAACCTGTCTTGAGAGACCACCTGCCTTGGGAGACCACATCTACCAGGCACCGATTGGTTTTACTCTATAATGGACCTGCTATGGGAGACCACCTGTCTTGAGAGACCACCTGTCTTGAGAGACCACTGTGACCTGGTACCAACTTGTATTTTTATGCCATAATAGACCTGTCTTGAGAGACCGCCCCTTTGAGACAGAATCCATGACAAAAACTTTTTACCTGTTCTGGAATTGGAAAATCCATTGTGGTTATACTAACATAATTAAAAGTATTAAAAGCTCTTAATTGGGTTTCAATTGCTAACTAATTAAAGATTGAGACGTTTTTATAAGACCCCTGTGAAAAGATTAGGATTATTGCTGAATAAACAATTTCATACATACCTGAAATGTGACAGATAAGAATAAAAATAAATTTTTGTTGAAAATCTTTTTGTAACAAATTGAAGTGGACTGTTATAAAAATTCTAAAAATAAATTAGTGTTGAAAATCTTCAAGGAAGATTTTCAACACTAATTTATTTTTAGAATTTTTATAACAGTCCATTTCAATTTGTTACAAAAAATTCATAAAAAAGAACAACTACAAAGTAATTACAAAAATCCATTCTTCTCCATTTCTGAATTTTGTGGTTGTTTATTCACTGACTTGAGAAAACCTGAAACCTGTTATGAGAGACCACCTGTCTTGAGAGACCACCTTTGCGTGACCCAAAGGGCGGTCTCTCAAGACAGGTTCTACGGTATTGTAAAACAGCATTACTTGTACAGTACAATGCTCACAAAGGTGAACAAAAGAATTTAGTCACAATCCAGTCAAAATTCTCTTGTAACAAACTATTAATCGAAAATAAAATATATTTTTGATTTTTGGAATTCACTAAAAACAAACCCAACGAGGGTTCTTAAGGTGAGTTTGAATAGTACTGGCTGGTTTTAACCATTAGTTTGGGTAAACAGTTGATAGATGACTTTTACACTAAGGCTGTACAGTGCACAGGGTTAGTTATTCAGTTAGAAATGAATTTTTCTTTTATAACCAGAAAGTGTGACTACCCTGTGCAGTGTACAGGGTTAGTCATACTTTCTGGTTATAAAAAATTGGTAACTGCCACAGTACATGCTACATGAAAATATATAATGACTAAGGCTGTAAAAATGCTTTGGGTAAGTAGTTACATGTCATTACATAGGGTCCTCAAATCAAGGAACTATTGGAAATACTTATACTGGATTGTGGAAATTTTTTGAAGTGAATTCCAAAAATGAAAACATTCTATTTCCAATTAATAGTGTGTTTTGTCTGCTTTAATCCCCGCAATACTACAGAATCTCCCTTGTCAAAAGGAAATGTGAGAATTATGAATCTCTGATGCTATTTTTGTTTGCTTCTTTTTGGTGTAGTCTTCATTTCACAGTAATCTATTTTAAAAATCTCGACCCACTTATGTGTGCATGTGTCATGATCAAATCATGTACTTACAACCAAAAGGACTAAACATCTAAAAGTTTATCAACTACTTACAACCAAAAGGACTAAGAGTTATATATTTTATTTAACTTGTTAGTACACCATTTTCAAACCTCAACTGACCATGTCATGACACCCTCTCACAGGGGATATAACTAGAGGTGTGACTGTCCCAGATGGGCCTGTTGATACCCCCCACCACCTTGATTATTTTAAGACGAAAGGAGCATAACTCTGGCAAAAAAAAGTCTGATCGAAACTATAATCGCATGTGTACAGGTTCCCATGGTTGTGAACATCCATACCAAGTTTCAAAGGAATCGACCCATGTCTGAGAACATCTCCAGACAAAATTATGTCTAGACAGATGTACGGATGGATGGATGGACAGACAGACAGATGTATGGTTGGACAGATGGACAGATGGATGGACAGGCAAGGTGATTCAAGTATATTATATTTTATTATCATGATCAAATCATGCTCTGATCATGAAAAAGACCATTTTTGTGATTATGATATTTAACCCTCCACCCAATGCAGACAATATCAAAATTCACTATTTTAAACATCATTTTTTAAAATTTTTCAAAAAATTTCAACAAAACCATATCATGTGATCTCTCATTGGAATGATTTTGATGAGCTCGTTCTAAAGAGGGGTCACAAGATATGGGTTTTGTTGAAATTTTTTGAAAAATAATTATTTTTCAGCTGCTAAATTTGTATATTACACAGGCGGTGTGGCTGATTTGTTGGGTAAAGGGTTAACCAGACATTGGGTTTCACATTGGGAAATTCTCTACCATTTCTGGTGTAACTCTATAGCCACCTTGTCTGTAGAAGTCAAGGCAGGCCCTTAAATTAGGGGAGAATGATTATTTTGTTTCTCTAGAGTTCGCAGAAAGTGTATTTCATGTAAATTTAATGATTACCATGTGTTTGGAAATCATCAAATTTACTTCCCAACATTTATGTTACTGAATATTAAGTCAACATGCAGTGACATAATAACACCTTGGTAGTTGGAGATTAGGTACTAACTTAAAATATTACACTTTAGATATTAACCCTTTACCTAACACAGCGGCCAAAAACGGCCAGATCATTAAGCAGAATAAGACTACCACAGCCTAAAATATATCGCAAGTTTCTCAGTATAACCATACAAATATGGATTTCATTAAGTTCTAATGATATCTATATTTGTATGGTTTTATTGAAAAATTGTGAAATTTGCTTTTGCTAAAATGTGAAATTTAATTTATTTTTTAAAAATACTGTGTTAGGTAAAGGGTTAAACTAGCTGGTTCTGGATTAATATTGTGTCTGTTTAGACTTTTATAATCTCTGCCTGTGTACTGGTCTATGTTAGCACACATAATTAATGCTGTGCTGAGTCAAAGGAGCATCATCCTTTACCTAATGAATCGGCCGCATCTGCCTGCATAATATACAAATTGAGCAGTTGAAAAAATATTATTTCTCAAAACTTTTTAACAAAACCATGTCACTGGAATGAGCTTGTTCCAGTGAAGGGTCACATGACTGGTTTTGTTGAAATTTTTTGAAAAATTAAAAAAAAAAATATCTAAAATAGTAAATTTTTTATTATTAATTTATTGGAGTTCAATGACACTTTCAACAGCCAGTGTCACCTCATGTCAGACAGTTTTACAGGTGGAGAAAACCGGAGTACCCAGAGAGAACCACCAAGCAACAGTGAGTAACTGCCAGACTCCCCAACATACTAACTCTGCACAAGTAGGGTTAGCATTGGTTGAAGACAAGTGCACCATCAATGGGTACGGGTAGTAAGCCTCAGTACACAGCACCACCATGCCCCCATATGGGCAATCGGGATGAAGTGCCTTGCCCATGGATACAACACAGTTACCCCTGGTGGGGATCGAACTGTGGGCATTTTGGTTTGAAGTTCAATGCCGTAACCACTGAGCCACCATGCACCCAAGTAAATTTATGAGATCATATGCATTAGTGCTCAAACGACTAGTGAATTCCAAAGTCAACTAGTCAATACCCAAAAGTCAAGTTGACTTCGACTAGTCATTGGTGATAACTTGTCTCCTTATAACAGTGTTGGTGTTCCGGTAGAGTGCTGAAGGTCCAAATTTGGCTTCACTTGGGCATTCATATACAGCAACTTACTGGAACATTATTCTGTTAATGTGCTTCTAATAATGCTAAGAGTGACATTATATAGTCTTATTTAATTTGCCTTGTTGCGATATATGGGAGAGTGCCTATAGGCACTCTCCCATAAATTGCAACAAGGCAAATTAATAACATATCCTGATAGCCCAAAATAATTCAGCACTCTACTAGTACCAGTTAAAACAAACTACTGTCACTACTATTAGATGGCAATAGATGTATACACTGATTGCCCAATATTGCTGTTCAAACTGTCTGACAGTGGCACAGAAAGGATACTATTTACCTAAAAGCTTGAACTCCTCCGACTAGTCGACTGCACAATTGAGAGTCGACTACTGGTTTGCCCAGAGTCGACATCGACTAGTCGACTAATCGTTTGAGTACTAATGTGCATTGGCTAAAGGGATAAGCTTGTCACTCTGACTCAGTTAAGTGTTAATTTTGTATGTTAAAGTACATTGAGATTTAGTGCATGCATCATATCTGACAAGTGTTGACAACTGGTTACATATACACCTGGAACTTAATAAAGAAGCCCGTTTTTTTCGTAGTGGTGTTAATAGAAAATGTCATTACTTTCATGCCATCTTTTAAATGGCCAAAAGTGATTGTTTGCGGAAGGAATGGTCTATTGACAAATGAAAGACAACACAATGATGAAAATATGCAGTATTTTAATAGCACTAATTACACATCTACACAGTATTTCTATGCCTCTACACTCTCATGCGACCATCTGTGATGTGAAGCAGGAACCTACTCTCGTCTGACCAATGGACCCTCCTCCACATCCTGAGATTCCAATGTTCTCGTGCCATACCCCACTCCAAACATCATCTATTATGCTGATTGGACAGAGCTGGATGCTTGATGACCCTTCTGGACCTCACACCCAGTGCTTTGAGACGGTTTCAGAGAGTTCTGTTGCACAAACATCTGTTGGGGAGCCAAAGGCATTTCAAAACCCCACTTGAAGCAAAGGGTTCACGCCTAACGAGGCATGCCAGACTCCAATCTTCCCTAGGAGAGGTCTTTTGGAGTTGTCCAGGCCATGGTCGGTCCTTAACATTGTGGGTTTGTTGATGTTTTTGAACAATTCTGCTGATGGCAGAATGACTATAGCCAAGTTCCCTTCCAATAGCTTTGAATGACATGTCTGTTGCATGCATGCCAACGATTTGCCATTTTAGTGCCACTGACAGTCTCCTCCTTGCCATTTAACATTTATGGATAAAAGAAGTGACAAATTTTCTTGTTTTATACCCAGATATTGCATGTGGATGATAGTGTTTTTATGACATCCATGGGAAGCATGCTTCATGTAGAAGACGGGATGTGTTTGGGGTATGCTATCATCCAAAAACATCATGTTTCACTAGATGAAATGTACTGCAAGACATAGCAATCATTAAAACATAATAATCAGTAACAGCAACTTCACTGTCATGAAACATTTCAGGGGGTGCTTAATTAAGTTCCAGGCGTAGAGATGACTTTTGAATCACAAACTGATCAGCTATGCAGTTGATAAACACAAGAATGATGAACTGCTTTTGCATAATTTTGAAATTTGTAGGCCAGCAATGTCACAGTGGTGTTTAACCCTTTACCCAACGCAGACGATTTCAAAATTTATTATTTTAAATATCATTTTTGAAATTTTTTGGAATAATTTCAACAAAACCATATCATGTGATCCCTCTTTGGAACGAGCTTGATGAGCTCGTTCCAAAGAGGGGTCACATGACATGGTTGTGTTGAAATTTTTCGAAAAATTATATTTTTTCAGCTGCTGAATTTGTATATTACGCAGGCGGATGCGGGCGATTCGTTGGGTAAAGGATTAATGGGAATGGGGTCTGGGAACTACACCAGCCATAGAAATGTGTAAATAGCATTGCAACATTATCTCAAACAAACCTGGGAAATAAGAATGAATCTACTGAAAATCATTCTGATCAAGATTTACAGCCTAAAGTTCTCAGGCCACCAGACTAATTCTATAAGGAATTTGACTCTGTTATACCCTAGAACCAGTCTAGTCTGTAAATAGGCGATTACCTATGTATAAGATTTACACATCTTGAATATTTCAGTAGGTTCGCCTTTCTGACCAACTGATATATTCTAGACGATTAAAAAATATCATAAACATTCATTTTCTCCAAATCAACGTTAGAAATGTTACTCAATCAAGACTTGGTTTGGCCAAATTTTTATGACATCACCATCAAGAAAGCCACTATCATGGCTCTATTGAAAAGTAATGAAAGTCACTTTAGTGGCTTTACACTGTTATCATAGCCTTGTTGTTTTCTTAGCAGTAGAAAATAAATGTATACATATAATTATTTTGTTACAATTTATTGGAGAGTGCCAAATTTACCCTCTGTGAACCTCAATCTGAATCAGAGTCTCAAAACTAAACAGAAAGAGGTACCCAGAGGATAAATTGGCCCACTGTATGGGATAGCATAATCAAATTCACCCCCTGGGGATCTCATTCTGCAAATGTCAGATTGCTTATTTTCAGGCCTAGTCTAGGCACAAACATCCATGAAAAGTGGGTAAACAAATAGCCCATAACAGCATCAAATTCCTAAAAGAATTAGAGTGGAGGCCTGGAAGCTTGTTACGGCCTATCCAGTGTTTCTAGTCAAGTGTTATCTGCCTATTCCTGAGGCAACAAAAAACACCTGCTCATAATTTAAAGACTATCTCTCTCTCGTTTCACTATTATCGAGCATATCAAGAGAGCATTGGCTCAGTAGATAGAGATGCAGGCTGCAAGTCAAGAGGTCCTCGGTTCAAATCCCACCTGCAGCAACTGTCTTGTGTCCATGGACAAGACCCTTAATCCCAATTGCCCACATAGTGGAATGGGGGAATGGTGGCAATGTGTACTAAGGTGTACTGCACGTCGATGGTGCACTTAATTGTCTTCAACAATGCTAACCCTGCTTGTGTGGAGTGAGTAAGTATGTTGGGGAGTCTGACAGTTGCTTGCCATTGCTCAGTGGTTCTCTCTGGGTACCCCGACTTCCTCCACCCATAAAACTGTCCGACACAAAGTGACCATAGCTCTCAAAAGTGTCAGTAAACCCCATTAAATAAATAAATCCAGCATATCAGCGCCAGAGCACCCTATTTATTACATCATGGGCGAGTAAATACGACTTCAGGTTTCTATGTGTTAACAGGATGGGGGCTAGATAATATTTGGTGGTCTGAATTTGCTATTCAAAATTTGTTTTATTACAAATTATGGGAGAGTACCCTCAGGCACTCTCCAATAATTTGTAATAGAACAAATCTATATAAACATAATATTGATTGCGTTTGGCTGAATACGAAACATGAGCAAGAAAAATATTGGCTTTTGCTTCGGTATCCTCATTTTTTTTAAAGAGGCTTCTTGCACTCAACCAGTTAACAATCGCCAACAGCCCTTGAGTGGTAATATTTTGCATTGCCACCCATGAATACAAGCCTGGTTACCAATGGCTGGATATAAAAAATTAAGTTAGTAACATGCTGCTTATCAAGTAGTAAATATTATGGTACCTTTGATACTTTTTAATTTGGCCTTAACCCTTTACCCAACGAATCGCCTGCATCTGCCCGTGTAATATGCAAATTCAGCAGTTGAAAAAATATTATTTTTCAAAAAATGTCAACAAAACCATATCATGTGACCCCTCATTGGAACGAGCTCATCGAGCTCGTTCCAACGAGGGGTCACATGATATGGTTTTGTTGAAATTTTTTGAAAAAATTATATTTAAAATAATGAATTTTGATATTGTCTGCGTTGGGTAACAGGTTAAGATTGTTGACTTTGTAACTGGTTTCTGTCCATGCAGTTGTGATCACAATGAGTGATTCTGGAGTGTGATGTTTTTCATTCTAGACTGATGTAAATATTCAGACAGTAGTGTATTAATCTTTTAACCCATTACCCAATGCACAGGATATCAAAATTTATTATTTAATTATTGTTTTATTAAATTTTAAAATAATATATCATGTGACCCCTCATTGGAGCGAGCTTGTTCCAATAATAAGTCACATGGTATCGCTTTGTTGAAATTTTTTGAAAAATATATTTTTTTTAATATTAATTTGTAAATTCCGTGGTTGGATGTTAACCAACATGAAAAGCAGACAACACTTGCACAGAAATGTCTGGAATAACTACAAATTTCCACTTTTTGTCTCAAAATCATATCCTATGCACCTTATTGGAGTGAGCTCAATTACAAAATTAATTAAATCTGAATGGCATTTTTTGTTAATAGTGCTGGTCATGTTTTGGCCATTACATTTCGTGAAGGGTAAAGTTGTTTGAAAACTACATAAATGACATACAAAAATCATGTTTATGTATACAAAATTGTGAATTAACCCTTTACCCAACGTAACGGCCAAAACCGGCCAGCGCTATTCTCAAAAATCGCCAATTAATTTTCATTATTTTTTCATTTTTTGTCACAAAAAACATAGGTTATGACCCCTCGTTGGAACGAGCTCGTTCCAATGAAGGGTCATAACCTATGTTTTTGAGACAAAAAATGAAAAAAATAGTTATTCAAGATTATTTTTTGCAAGTGTCATCTGCTTTTCATGTTAGGTAAAGGGTTAAAAGCAAACTATGAGAAGAACTATATTTGTTTCATTTTACAAGAGGAGTTACGTAAAACTATAATCTGGGAAAACTAAATAGTAACCATAAAATTTTAAATCATGAGGTTAGGCTTAATAAAATTAAAAATCTGTTTCTCAGGGCCTCCCGCATGGTCCTTTTGGCTGCCGCATGCTCTCTTTTTATAACCAATTTAAACTTAAAAAAAAATAAAAATTAAATTGTTAATGTCTGATATTTTACCCAAGTTAAAAAAACTGATGAATTTGTCCCTTGAGTGCAAGAAGGCATTGCAATGCTTTAGCATTGCAAAGCCTTCTTGCACTCAAGGGATGAAATACACCACCACCCATGCTATTCTGTAGATTATGAGGCCTAAAACTTGAACGAAGAACATGAACTTTTGATGCAAAGACGTAATTACTGAAATAAAAAATAAAATAAAAAACCGCTCGCCCTCATGCAATTTTACAAATAATGGCCTGAGAAACAGAAGATCTATTTTGTGTAGCCTAACCATAAAATTTTAAATCATGAGGTTACTTAGGTATTATATTTTGTGAAACATGCCCTTATTTATAATCTTCCCACATGACAAGCACACTGACAAAGAAAGCAAAGTTATTAAATACCAGAGATAGTCAACATTCAGTTAAAGATATATCTAGTTTGTGTATAGGAGAATTATAATGAAGTTCAAGTGGGGGCTCAATCAATAAAGTCTAATGTTATGTACCAGTACAGGGAACTTTTCCGTTCAACTTGAATCAGTTTACATGAATTGGAATTCAAAGTTTAAATAAAAGCATGGCTTCTTATTAACCCTTCAAATTTAGACTGATATTTCTAACAATGTATTTCTGTTCTTAATTTCGGACATCTGTAAATGTTTATTTGTTTGTTTGTTTGTTTATTTGGGGTTTGGACACTTTGAATGGCCAGGAAAATATTGTGTCAGGCAGTTTTACAAGTATGTGGAGAGAAACACCGAGCAGTGGCAAGCAACTGTCAGAATCTTCAACTTACTAACTCTGTACAAGCAGGGTTAGCATTGGTTGAAGGCAAGTGCACCATCGACATGTAGTGTGCCTAAGCACCCAGTACCATCATGCCTCTTAGGTCATTATTAGTTACCCCATGTCTGATCATGTGGTACGGGTTTTTACCTACCCGAAGCCAGCCGTATCCCATGAGGCCGAAGGCCGAATGGGATACTGCTGGCTTTGGGTAGGTAAAAACCTGTACTATGTGATCAGACACAGGGTAACGAATTTATCTATTGACTTTCCGTTTTGGAAGTACAATCTATTCCATGTGTGAACACACACAGCATGAGATCTTTTATCTTCCATTGTTGAGCCATACAGGTTTCTGTGGAATTTTTGTGCAAAAGAGTTTTTGTGAAAATATGCCAATATGACTAGTATAAAAAAATTATTGAATTTCTTTTTTTCTTTTTTGTCTCAAAAACATAGCTTATGAACCCCACATTGGAGGGTACTCGACAAGCTCATTCCAATAAGGGGTCATGAGCTATATTTTGGAGATAAAAAATTAAAATATAATACATGTACATTGTAAAACTGGAATGACGCGTCTTCTACGGGATATGGACAATTTGTAGATTTCGGAACGAAGCTTCCACTGGGTATGGGAAATTTGTCAGTGGCTGGGCGGACGTATCGTCGGTTTCAATGAATATGGTCTCATACCACGTATCTATCAACCAATCAAATCAAAAAATTCACTTTAGTCAATAGATAACAGTAATTAACCCTTAAGTTTTCAGATTAATTTTACATTAATAACTACTGTATATACATGTACTTAGCCGCAGATGACTTAACAGTGTTTCTACATTATTGTTGGCTGACTGTACAGGCAACCAACAAAAATTTAAAAACACAGCCAATATTAATGCATCCTACCAGTAAAATTCTCAAGGAAGAATACACTTGGAACAACTTTTGCAGAGCAATATAAGAGGGGCTGTTTGTGACTGTATGGGGTTTTAAGGTTCAAGTTGTGGTACCACCACCTCAGAATAAAGTCCAAATATGTGCTTCCATCTCTCAACCACCAGTTTGCTCCTCGCCTGCTATGTTATCTACTAAAGGTATAATCCTAACACTTGTTAACAAACTATATCCCTTCAAATAGGAGTAGTCTTCTTATAGTTTCTTGATGATATACTATATTGAGTTTTATGTGCATTTTTTTTAACCCTTTACCCAATGCAGACGAATTCCAAATTTATTATTTTAAATATAATTTTTTCAAAAAATTTCAACAAAACCATATCATGTGACCCCTTATTGGAACGAACTCGATCCAATGAGGGGTCACATGATATGTTTTTGTTGAAATATTTTAAAAAATTTAATTTTTTCAACTGCTCAATTTGCATATTACGCGGGCGGATGCAGCGATTCGTTAGATAAAGGGTTAAACCAGGTGTACGAGGCTAAAAAAAAAATTCTCCAGCAATCTTTCACTGAAATTGAACCCCCCCATTAGACGTTTTTATTGCCAAGTAGTATCTTCCATTGTTACTACAAAATTGAGAGACTTAAAACGTTTTACGTTCTCTGCTTCATGTATGTAAATAATGAAATCTGAAGAGCATAATAACTAAAGATGCAAAACAGTTTTATTTTTAAAATTGAATGAGTTCATTTGTATAAAGCTGTAAGGCAAATGATATTATGGAGGCAGATGACTTAACAGTGTTTCTACATTAATGTACAAGCAGCCACTAATGACATAAAAAAGCTGTCAAGATAAATGCATCCTACCAGAAAAGTTCTTGAGGAAGAAAACACTTGGAACAACTTTTTCAGAGCCACATAAAAGGGGCAACTAGTTTGTGGTTGTATGGGGACTTAAGAGTTCAATTTTAATCACACATTATTATTAAAAATTAAATATTGTTCTGACTCCGGAAAATCAGCTCACTGAGCCAATTCTCAAGAGCTAGAATGCAATGGTCTTAGATATCACGAAAAATGTTTAAAATAGGATGTTGCAAATGAAAAATTGTAAAGCATAATTTATACTTCATAAACTAATTATTGTTCAGTTGGCCTATGTGCACAAAATGAAATATTATACAAAAACCATTTTTAAAAAATATACCTTCCCATTTATTAGGATTAAATTAAATTAGGATTTATTGATCATACTCAAGTAAAAAAAAAAAATTGGGGTCTTTCTTTAAGTATGATAAATCTCGCACCAGAAATCACAATGATGTCAACAAAAGCAACCCGAAAAGCTAAAGCGGAGATAGGAAAGATGGAAAAGTATGAACTAACTCTCTAACTCTAATTGCTATATGACTACTCATTTGTGTATATTCAGGATGTAGTATTAAATCTTGAAGATACCAATAACTCTTCAAAACATTTTTATGGAGCTGATCTTATTGCGTCGTCCAGTTTAAGCAAAAGTGTTAAATCCATGCTTAAATTATTTTTGACATATCATGTTTTGATTGCTTACGAATTTCACCACAACTTTTCAGCATTGTTGCCACCAATTCATGGTCCTTCAACCTTAGGTGTTTCAAAATCATATCATGTGACCCCTCGTTGGAACGAGCTCGACAAGCTCGTTCCAATGAGGGGTCACATGATATGGTTTTGTTGAAATTTTTTGAAAAATAATATTTTTTTCAACTGCTAAATTTGCATATTACGTGGGTGGATGCAGCCGATTCGTTAGGTAAAGGGTTAAGAGTTAAAAACACCAGGTTATTCCAGGGGGTTTATTCTCGGAATGCCGGCATGCTGTAATCATAAAACTTAAATTTGTTCTCATTATGCCGGTACAGGTCATTGTTAATTAGGTATAGTTTGTTTCTTATAACTGCTCACACTAGCACAACAAAATTCACACCAGTTTCAATTTGTGTTTCTACAAGGAACAGTGTTACCGGTAGTTGTTATTGAATAATGAGTGTTCTGTTTGTCAGCTAAGTAAAATGACATTATTTCAAGTCACTCAGGCCATTTATTTGTTTTTTATTGTCTATCTTTTATTCTTTTGAAAACTACTACGTAAACATGAGGCAGTGTTCTAATAAATATCGGAAACTAGCAAACCATTATATTCCAAAATGGCAAATTCACAAGTACAAGCACAGTTTATACCCACGGCCCACAAGGATTGTTACCGACTTTGAAACTGCTGCTCAAAATGCTGTTCGGAATGTGCATGATTGTGAATTAAAGGGTTGCTTATTCCATTTTAGACAAGCAATTTGGAGAAATGCACAAAATCACGGGCTACAAAGTGTATTTGGAAATGATGACAGTGTTACCAAACTTGTTCGTCGAGCATCAGCACTGACTCTCATGAGAATGAATGATATAGACGATTTTTGGCTAAATGCTCTAGAAGAGACTGACTTTGAAAACCCTAAAGTTCTTGGGTTTGCAGATTATGTAACTGAGCAGTGGGTAGAAGGTGGCCGGGCCATGTGGAATCAGTATGGCAACCAGGACTCGAGAACTAACAATCATGATGAGGGGTGGCATGCTAAACTAGCCAAACTGTATCACCACCACCACAGTATCTACAAGTTTATTGACTTGATAAAAGCAGAGCAGACATTCACAGAAACCACAATCCTTCAAATCAGAAATGGGGGAAAGATGCCACCTAGAAAGAAAAAAATATAGAGCATTGGAGGAGAGGTAAGAGGGGGAAAAGGCAAAATTTATTGGCAGGTGACATGATGCCTGTTCTGTATGGCAATGCTGTGTCCCATCTTGTTGGACTATAAAACGTGTGTGAATTAAATCAATTTTTCTTCCAAATGATGTGTTATGATCCAAAATTTAATTTTGAATCATAACATATGACTTGGAAGAAAAATTTATTTTTTACATAATTAAGTGAAAAAAATCTATTTTTCTTCCAAATCATATTATGTATATCCTTGAAAATACCAATTAAAATTAAACAAAATGTGAACTGAGTTTCTGTTAATTACAACTCTGGCTGAACTGCCCACAAATATGAAGCAGGTTATAGATGCTCACACCTTATTACACCTTACTGGTCGACTGTATGAGAACAATAGATGTCGGCATTCTGAGAAGACCCCTTCCATGGTTACTGCCTTATTATTGCCAGATTACTCTGCAATCTGGCAAAAAAGGGCATTAAACTAACGTTATGAATATAATATTCTTGAATTTTATGTGCATTCACCTCATCAAAAAAAGATAATTTGCACAAATGTTTTCCCATCAGTTACTTCAACTATTCAAAAATAAATCTATGTTTCAAAGCCTGATCAACAACACTCCTCTACTTTCTGATTTTACAAGAGTTTAGCAAATTTTTCTTTCTTAATTTTACCATACTGTGGTAACATTATGAAAAAAAGATGGCGTTATTAAGGCATTAGTTGATCCATCAACTTTCCATTTTATTATAGGTAGCAGTGTACCTCTATAAACAAGTATTATATGTTGAATCTCTCCTTTCCTCAGTAATTTGTGAATCATCATATTTGTTATATTCTATACCGCTGTATCTTAATTTTGATTTTTCTTCGTCGTGACATGTATTTTATATATTGTATACATATTACATAATTTTTCAAATAAATATTGTTTAACCCTTTACCTAACATAACAGCCCAAACCGGCCAGCGCTTTTCACAAAAACTGCCATTCAATTTTCATTATTTTGTCACTTTTTGCCAAAAAACATAGCTTGTGACCCCTCATTGGAACGAGCTCTATGAGCTCGTTCCAATGAAGGGTCATAAGCTATATTTTGATGCAAAAAAAAATGAAAAAATAAGTTATTCACTAATTTTGTTTGCAAGTGCCATCTGCTTTTCATGTTAGGTAAAGGGCTAAACTAAGTATTATATGCCTGACAGGAGAAATATTTCTCTGAGGGCGAACTTGAATACGTGCGTTGTTGCAAAAATGTTTCCAAGCTTTATTTTTCAAGATTTCTTCTCAGATCGACGGTATATACAGTCTGTTGTCAATGCCATAGCAGGCTTTCATAATGCCTTCTATTAAACACTAATTTTTTATGCATTGTGGTGTATGTTTTCAAACAGACATTTGAAAATTAGTTCATGGATGTATTTGAAAATTAAATTCACACTTGAATATTTGTGCCCATCCTTCCTCCCATAAAACCCTTTATTTGAGCCAGGCCCCATGATAGGAGGAGGCCATGGGTGATATGCTTCACCTTTCCACCCAGAAAAACTTTTGCAGTCTTTCAGAAAAAAATTGGTAGCAGCATGTGGGTAATCAGCATTAAGTGCCCTTTCGAAGGACACAATGCAATTACCACTAGTCATGATCAAGTATTATTTATTTATTGGTATTTAAGGTCACATACTTATGCACAATGGCGAATCATGACCTTGACAATTTTATGGGTAGAGGAAGCCGGAGTACCTGGAGAGAACCACTGAGCATCGACGAGCAACTGTCAGCTCCTCAACATTCTAACTCCGTTCAAGCTCCACTCAAGCAGGGTTACAGTGGTTGAAGACACGTGCAATACACCTTAGTACACGGCGCCAACATGCCCCCATGTAGGCAACTGGGATAAAGTGCCTTGCCCAAGGACACAACGCGGGTCGTCCTAGATGGGGATCGAACTCGGGACCTCTAGCATAGATGTCCAACAGTCTACTGCTTAGCCACCGCGCTCCCTGTCATGATCAAGTCATGGATGTTTTGGTTTGAAGTCCAATGCACTAACCACTGAGCTACTACGATCCCTAGAAGAGACATAAGTAATAACACTGACATTCACAAGTTTTAGAATTTGCAACTACAGTGGAGCCCACTTAATTTTATATCTCTTACCTGAATAACCAGGTTAATTGAATATAATTTTCCAACACAAAACCATTTACCACACCTCCAGTACAAATTTGACATGTTAATTGAATACAGGTTATAGAGTAAACTCCTGTTAATTGAATAAAAAATCTTGTAACCTGTTGAGAAATTACCATGACTCTCCCCAGTTTTCCTTTGTTTATAGACCTATTTGGCCTCAGTACATCCAATAGAGACATTTAATCTTTTATATCTTGTTTGAAGGAGCTCATGGAGCTCTTTCAAACAAGATATAGTAGATTAAATGCTAAGTTTATCTCTAGAATACTGGAAAGTGACACAATCCCTGTTAATTGAATATTGAATATCCCTGTTAATTGAATAATTTTCATTGGTAAAGTGGCTATTCGATTAACCGAGTTCGACTATATTTTATATGATCGAAGAAAGACAAGTGCAAAATCTGTAGGATCTGTACACAAACCTTTTTAAGAAAATTATTATCTCCTTTCACATTGGATCTCTGTCTTACTATAACAAATCTTTCTGCCTTACTGTTACTAGCCATATTACACCAGTGACTTCTCAAATGCAAGTAGTTCATTGAAACGTTTCCAACAAACATATATATTTGTCTTCAATTGCATACTGAGAAACCTCTTTATTTCTTTCTTGATAAGGGTGTCAATGTAATTAATATATCGATAAAGCCGGCCCTTCATTGTGGAGTGCTATGAATAATAACAATAGTCACCTTTTCTTCAATTAACCCCCAAGTGTGTTACATTACAATAAATTATACTTTAATTAATTCAAATCACCAGAGCTGTGAATAAATCGTCCAATGTTCAACAATTCCTTCAATTTCCTTGTTATTTTATTGACCGCTTTCAGTGTCATTTTCAATTAGTAATAATGATATTGATTCACAAAATATACATATCAAATTTAGTAAGCAAGATTAAAAACTGCATGATAGAATTAACCCTTTACCCAACGTAACGGCCAAAACCGGCCAGCGCTATTCTCAAAAATCGCCAATTAATTTTCACTATTTTTTTCATTTTTTGTCTCAAAAACATAGGTTATGACCCCTCGTTGGAACGAGCTCGTTGAGCTCGTTCCAACGAGGGGTCATAACCTATGTTTTTGAGACAAAAAATGAAAAAAATTAGTTATTCAATAATTTTTTTTGCAAGTGTCGTCTGCTTTTCACGTTAGGTAAAGGGTTAACCCTTTAACTGGTAGAGTGCTAAATTATTTTTGGTCATCCAAATTTGTCCACGTCTCTTTGTCTTGTTACAATTTATGGGAGAGTGCCACTTCGCACTCTCCCATAAATTGTAACAAGGCAAATCTTCACAGACTAAATAATTTTAATTCCAAACTAATATGAAGCATATCTACAGACAGAATATGAAGGCATCAAGTTGCAGCACCTGCACTTCTGAATAAAGCCCAAATATGGGCTTCCAGCACTCCATCAGTTAACCAATGCATACATTATCAAAATTTATTATTTTTTTCAAATTTAAAAAATATTTCAACAAAACCATATCATGTGACAGTCTCTGGAATAAGCTCTATGATCTAGTTGCAATGAGGGGGTCATGTGATATGGTTTTGTTGAAATTTACAAAAATTTGTTTTCAGATGCTTAATTTTTAAATTATGCAGGCAGATGCATCCAATTCATTAGGTAAGGGACAAAAAAATAACTCAATATTCAGTTTATCATACATACAGGTTATTACCACCCTGGGGAGTGAGATGGTGTATTAAGTGGAGACTTTGGACTCGACATTATATGTCGCAGAGATAACATCGTGACTTCAAAAGACCATCCTGGGAACCCACCTCCTCCCACCCAGGGTAACAACTAATTTTTATTGCATGCCTGTTCTATGAAATTCCCATCTACTGCAACACTAAACCATGCGGAAAATGAAAATCTGTTCTGCACACATGTGCCGAACAGAAATCGTTGAGCAGACGATTGATCACCTGAAACTGAACCGAATGTGAAATAACTAAATAAAATGTCTAAAATTGAAGGATACGGCGAGTTTAATATGTACAAAAGTAGCAAAGAAGAAATAGAATCGATATATGAAGGGGATAATGAATATCCAGAAGAAGGGTATGAGTACGCAAATCTGGTTGGCGATAAAATGTGTTCTATTTGTTGATAGCTGTCAAATGAATTGCTGAGTGTCCTTCTGATAATTGTTTTTATAGATGTAAAGATGTGTAATAAACACAATACGACACCCGCGTGTGAATGAACTAATCGTTATGGTACTTGTGCCATTGTGGAAGGATAAAACTCGTAGGTAGTTTAAACTTAATAAGACATTGCACGTAATAGATAGTACTGTTAACACTGTATGTTTGAATGAAACATCGCAAAGTATGAATGTATCGAAGTCAGCAAATTGGGTCATGTCAAAGGACATTTTGGATGTAGTTCCTACTATAGGTGTAAATTTTTGTAATGGAATTCCCAGTGAAAATGTTTAACTGCATTAGAAGCTTTATGCCAATAGTGGTGTTAAAAGCTATAATCTAACATACAGGCTTTTCACAGGTAGTAACATTGGTGAACATGGTATAAAAACATTGTCCCCGGCAATGGAGTTTCCATTTGACTTGAGCATAAAACAATTGATTTCAAAGTGTGCTTGACATCATTATGCATATTAAATTGGTTTGTATTTATTGACTTAAACCTTTACCCAACGCAGACGATATCAAAATTTATTATTTTAAATATAATTTTTTTAATTTTTCAAACAATTTCATCAAAACCATATCATGTGACCCCTCACTGGAACAAGCTCATTCCAAATATGTGCTTCCAGCACTCCAGCACTCAACCACCAGTTTGCTCTTTGCCTCGGTTTGCCTGCTATGTTATCCACTAAAGGTATAATCCTAACACTTGTTAACAAACTGTATCCCTTCAAATAGGAGTAGTCTTCTTATAGTTTCTTGATGATATACTATAATGAGTTTTATGTGCGTGTTTTTTAACCCTTTACCTAACGCAGACGATATCAAAATTTATTATTTTAAATATAATTTTTTTAAATTTTTCAAACAATTTCATCAAAACCATATCATGTGACCGCCCTCATTGGAACGAGCTCAAAGAGCTCGTTCCAATGAGGGGTCACATGATATGGTTTTGTTGAAATATTCTGAAAAATTTATATTTTTCAACTACTCAATTTGCATATTACGAGGGCAGATGCGAGCAATTCGTTAGGTAAAGGGTTAATTAGTTTTACCAAAAACGTGTAAAAATTGAAGTGTTTGACTACCTTTGTGATCAAGATCTAGAGCTGTTTCGAAAATCTTCCTTCCTTAGTTAGCACCCGCATGGGGTGTTGCTTCCCTAAATACAGATTTGTAACTAGTCTAAACATTTTACTTGTAGAGGAGAAAGTATCTGTTTATTGTATTTATTTATTGGTGTTTAGGGTCACATACTTCTGCACAATGGCTAATCATGACCATAACATGGAGATAAAGTCAAGGTCAGTCAATCGTTTATACCCCATGTTGCCTATTTTAGAAGACTTGCACCCCAAGCATTCGTGACTGGGTCCTATTTCACCAGCGAAACAGAGCTTGTTTACCACAGTACACAAGCACTGCTTCACTTCATCTGTTTGTTGTAAGATAAATTATGGTACCAGTGGAAAAGGTGCAGCTTAACCTGAACAAGAGATCTCTTCATATGGCTTTCCATGAAACAAGGACAGAGTTACATTCAGGTACCCAAAAAACTTGCTGAAATACCTGGGATTGAACATGATAGTATAGGTTGAGAATTTAACCTGACTCAAACTTTTCTTACTATTTTCAGCAGGGTTACCCAATAACCCATTACCCAATGCACACAATGTTATTTAATTTTTTTTTTGAATTTAAAAAAAAACCCATTAAACCCACACCATGTGACCTCTCATTAGAATGAGCATGTTATGATTTTATTATTGAGCTTTTTTGAAAAATAATTTTTTTCTGGCGACTCAATTTATAAATTATACAGCAGATTTATTTATTCATTGGGATTTTACAACACTTTTGATAGTCAGTGTCAGGCAGTTTTAAAGGAGGAGGAAGCCAGGGTTCTCAGAAAGAACCGTCAAACAGCAGTGAACAACTGTCAGACTCCCCACTGTGCTGCAGTGAACAACAGTCAGATCCCCAATGTACTAACTTCACACAAGCAGGGTAAGCATTGTTTGATGACAAGTGCACCACTGACATGCAGAATCCTTAGTACACAGCAACAAAACAGGTTGAAGTATTTATTTATTATTTTTTGGTGTTTAAGTGTATTTTGGTGTATTACTGGTGCATTTCTGTTTATAAACATGTCATTTCTACACAAATACCACAACTTTGCTATACAGTAGAATACTGTCTTTAACCCTTTACCCAACACACACGATATCAAAATTTATTATTTTAAATATCATTTTTTTTAAATTTTAAAAAAAATTTCAACAAAACCATATCATGTTACCTCTCATTGGAACGAGCTCAATGAGCTCGTTCCAATGAGGGGTCACATGATAACCATATCATGTGACCTCTCACTGGAACGAGCTCAATGAGCTCGTTCCAATGAGGGGTCACATGAAATGGTTTTGTTGAAATATTCGAAAAATTTAATTTTTTCAACTGCTCCATTTGCATATTACGCAGGCGGATGCAGGTGATTCATTGGGTAAAGGGTTAAACATGGGATATTCAGTGGATGTGAGAGTAAAGTCGATTTTTTTATTCAATTATAATAAGTTTTCTCTATAACCTATAAGCAATTAACAGGTTAAATTTGTACTAAAGGTCTGTTAATTTGTGTTAGGAAGTTAATTAACAGGATTATTCAATTTGTTGATATCCAATAAATTTATTTATTGGTGTTTAAGGTTACACATTTCTGCAAATCGTAACTGCAACATGGAGATAAAGTCAAATTTAGTCAATCATTTATTATTACTTATTGGTGTGAAAGGTCACATAATTCTGCACAATGGCTAACTGTGACCGCAACATGGAAATAAAGTCAAGTTTAGTCAATCTCTTATACCCATGTTGCCCATTTTTGAGGACTTCCACCTCAAGCATTGGTGACTGGGTTCTATTTTAACAGTAAAACTAATCAGGATAAGGTGCCTTGCACAAGGACACAGTGTAGTTACTACTTTTCAGGATTGAACCATGTACCTTTTGGTTTGAAGTTATTGCTCTAATCTTCATTGCTCTAACCACTGGGTCACCAGGTTCCTGACATTGGCGAATACTGCTGATTAAAATAAAAAGACACAGGGTTAACCACTAGCACACTGGTAGTGCATCCAAATTTTCTCCAATCACGCTCATTTTCTCTTGTTTAACCCTTTACCCAACGAATCGGCCGCATCTGCCCGTGTAATATGCAAATTCAGCAGTTGAAAAAATATTATTTTTCAAAAAATTTCAACAAAACCACATCACGTGACCCCTTGTTCCAATGAGGGGTCACATGATATGGTTTTGTTGAACTGTTTTGAAAAATTTCAAAAAATGATATTTAAATTTTGATATCGTCTGCGTTGGGTAAAGGGTTAACCATAAATTTAACCAATTATATCTTGTTTGACAGAGCTCACTGAGCTCTGTCAAACAAGGTATATTTGATTAACCCTTTGATACTTTTGTACGTCTTATGACGTACGGAATCAAACAGCGCGTTGATACTTTTGTATGTCTTATTACGTACGAAATCAAACAGCGTGTTGATACTTTTGTACGTCTTATTACGTACGAAATCAAACAGCGCGTTGATACTTTGTGGTAATTTGTTTTGTTATTATTTTTCGATTTTTTAAAGTTTCAACCTTAATTCCTATTTTCTCCCGAATAGAGCTCAGCGACACCCGTTGAGTCGAATGTTATCGCAGCTTATTCATTATTATTTATTTGTGTTTAAGGTCACATACTTATGCACAATGGCTAACCATGACCGTGACAGTTTTACGGGTGGAGGAAGCCGGAGTACCCGGAGAGAACCACCAAGCAACTGCCAGCTCCCCAACATCGTAACTCTGCAATGCAACACAGGCAGGGTTAGATTGGTTGAAGACATGTGCACCATCGACGTGCAGTATGCCTTAGTACACGGCGTCATCGTGCCCCCATGTGGGCAATCAGGGTTAAGTGCCTTGCCCAAGGACACAACGTGGGAGTCCGAATCGATCGCTAAGACAGTCACCCATCCGAGGATGAATCGGGCTTGACATTGCTTAACTTCGGTGATCTGACGAGAACCAGTTATCACAACGCCACCACACCCCCTATCGCAGCTTATTTATTTATTGGTGTTTTAAGGTCACATATTTATGCGCAATGGCTAATCATGACCGTGACAGTTTTACGGGTGGAGGAAGCCAGAGTACTCGGAGAGAACCACCGAGCAACGACGAGCAGCTGCCAGCTCCCCAACATCGTAACTCCGCACTGCAGCACAGGCAGGGTTAGATTGGTTGAAGACATGCGCACCATCGACGTGCAGTACGCCTTAGTACACGGCGTCATCGTGCCCCCACACGGGCAATGGAGATGAAGTGTCTTGCCCAAGGACACAACGCGGTTGCCGCAGGTGGGATTCGAACCGAGGACCTCTCGGCTTGCAGCCTGCACCTCTACCAACTGAGCCACCGCGCTCCCTATCGCAGCTTAAAACATGAATATAATCCTGCTGTCAAGACTTCTTAACTGATTGAGTGCTAGAAGCCGCTATCAGGGCTTTCAAAAAATGAGGATACCAGAGCAAAAGTCAACACTTTCCTTGCTTATATTTCATATTCAGTCAAGCACAAATAATATTTGGTTTATATAAATGTGTTTTATTACAAATTATTGGAGAGTGCCTATGGGCTCTCTCCAATAATTTGTAATAAAACAAGTTTTGAATAGCAAATTCAGACCACCAAAATAACTAGCTCTCTACCAGATAATCACTAATGTGAAAAATATCTTGTAATTTGTACTTTCCGACGTTTTAATTAAGCACCCCCTGTTTTTTTCGCAGTGGTGTTAATAAAAGCCGTCATTACTTTCATGCTCTCTTTCAGGTGGCCAAAAGTGATTGTTGCAGAAGGAATGGTCTACCGACAAATGAAAGACAATATAATAATGAAAATATGCAGTATTTTAATGACGTTAATTACACATATCTGTCACTATTGTTTTTCTGGGAAAAATGTTCTCTCAACAAGTATGGTTCCGGAACAGTCCATGATGAAACAATGCAGGTAATTACTGATAAAAAAATGTAACTTGTGATCTCCTGAACACAGTAGGAGTGTCAGACGTCAGTAGCAAGTGTATCCACCACATGCCTGGATGACACCTTGAACCCTCCTAATGCCACTCGTGAGCCTTCTGATACAATCCAGAGGCAACTGCTGCCACCCCTCATGCAATGCAGCTTCCAAATTGGCCAAATTCTGCACAGGCAGATCCCTTGCTTGCACACAACATCCAAGAAAGTCCCAGATGTGTTCTGAGGGATTCAAATCGGGGCTCCTTGCAGGCCAAGGTAGTGTTGTAATAGTGTTATTCTGAAGGAATGCTCTCACAGCATTGGAACGACGTGGCCTTGCATTGCTGTCCATGAATACAGGGCAAGTAGCCAATGGGTGGTTGTCAAAATGAGGCACGACAACCAGATTGAGAATTTCAGGATGTGCTGATGACCACTGAGATTCCCACGTACAGTCACCATATCAAGTTTACAATCATGAGAGAGGCATTACCACATCATTACTGATCCTCCACCATAAGGAACAGTAGGTCTGATGTTCCTGGGCATGTAAACAATATTTCTGTGCCTCCACATTCTCATGTGACCATCTATGACGTGAAGCAGGAACCAACTCTCATCTGACCAATGGACTCTCCTCATCCTGAAATTCCAAAGTTGTCATGCCATACACCAATCCAAACATCGTCTTTGATGCTGATCGGGCAGAGCTGGATGACCCTTCTGGACCTCATATCCAGTGCTTTGAGACGGTTTCCGACAGTTCTGTTGCACAAATGCCTGTTGTGGAGCCAAGGGTATTTTAAAACACCACCTGAAGCAAAGGGTTCATGCCTAATGAGGCGTGCCAGACTCTGATCTTCCTGAGGAAAGGTCTTTTGGGGTTGTCCTGGCCTTGGTTGACCTTTGTTACGTATTGTCATATAAGTTCAGCTTAATATTGAACACCGAAAAAATTAGTATGATATACTAAGGGTTAATTCATGTTTTGACTCATAAGAGATGAATATATCTTATATTCATAACTATGTTGATAAATAATAATTATATCAGTGCGAGAATGGGGGTTAAGCGTGGGGAAATTGGCACCAAGAATTTCAACTTCTTCCCACGACTGTGTTCAGTAACAGAAATTAAATGTGACAGCCATATTGATAAGAAATGCTGGGAAGGGCTTGCCTGTTCTAAAATCTCTGTGTGTGTGTGAGAAAAAAATGTTAGTTTAGTTTTGTTGGTCACCAGTATGTGAAGTAAAAACAAGTTTTCTCCAGAACTGCTTTTTATAAGTAAAAATGAAACTTGGAGAGATTGAGATGGATGTTTACAGAAACTGTTAAAATGTTATATGAAATTGACTGTATGTTCCATATAAAATGGACTAAAGTTTAATCTTGATTCCAAAAAGGAAATCCAGAGTATTGGCAGTAGTTATTCTGCCAGAGCTTGAACTGAGGTGAGCTCCACGAGCCGAGTAGCAACCGAGTTTTGAGACTGAACTGAGATGAGCTCCACGAGCCGAGTAGCAACCGAGTTTTGAGATTGAACTGAGATTGAACTGAGATGATCTACACAAGCCGAGTAACAATGAGAGATTCGAGTCGAGAAAATTAACATTCAACGAAATGAATATTATTCAAAGTGTGAATCCGAGAAGGACAAGTGTGGATGAATAAGTATGAGAAAACTTATACGTGAAAAGAAATCTTCAAGAGATCGAGTGAAAATCCAGGCCTGGAACGCGGAAAGCGTGAGTTTTAGTTATGGCGCCATAAACATTCCGAGTTAAAATATATTGTGCACAGACGGTAAAAAATAACAATCAGAGAGAGAGAGAGAGAGAGAGGGAGAGAGTGTGAAAGTGTGACCAATAAAAACCCGATATATTTATAAATCCCATCAGAATTCAAACCTGATATCAATTAACTCCTTTTACAGACCAAGCCATTCTCAATGTTTTTTATCATTCATTTTGTATAATAATGTAGATATTTCATCATATAATAAACTATATAAATATACTTCCAGTACTTGTTAAGAATACTATGTTCTGAGTTTACAGCCTTGGCTAATTCCTGTTAGGTCAAGGGTACAACCTTAAACATTGTTGGTTTGTTGATGTTTTTGGACAAGTCTGCTGATGACAGAATGACTATTATTGCCTTCCAATAGCTTTGAATGACATGCCTGTTGCATGCCAATGATTTGCCATCTTAGTGCCTCTGACAGTCTCCTCCTTGCCATGTCAAAATTTATTGATAAAAGTGACAAATTTTCTTTTTTTATACCCAGATATTGCATGTGGATGATAGTGTTTTTATGACATCCGTGGGAAGCATGCTTCATGTGGAAGACGGGATGTGTTCGGGGTATGCTATCCGGGGTATGCTATCATCCAAAAACATCATGTTTCACTAGATGAAATGTACTGCAAGACATAGCAATCATTAAAACATAATAATCAGTAACAGCAACTTCACTGTCATGAAACATTTCAGGGGGTGCTTAATTAAGTTCAGGTGTTTACATTATGAGAAATATTTCCTGCTGAAAACTTTGCCATTTGGACATCAAAGTGCAGAGGGTTAAATAAAACAGTGTTTGAAATATATTTTCTTCATGCTCTTGGCGGGGATAAACAGGACAGGAAGTCATGTAGCCAACCATAAAGGTAACTTATTACCATATATTATGCTAACCTTTAACAAATGTATCAAAAAAATTTGACCAGTATTTTTTCACACCAATATAGCCACTTAAATTTATATTTTTCAATTTAAGCTTCTGAAAGATAGCTTATGGTCCTCATTTATTTATTTACTGACATCAGGCTTAGCCTGCAATCATTTATACCTATGCTACCCACTTCAGAGGACTTCAGCCCCAGGTGATGGTTACTGGGTTCAACTCGGTGCTCATGTTGGCGGGTGCCAATGTCTCCAATTCCACTACAAAATGTGATTTGGCACTAAAAATCGTTGATTCGCTAAAATTTTGGAATCAAACAAGTGCCTTGTAGTAATGAAGAAAAGCCATTGCAGCCAAGGCTGGAAATAAGCAGACTGTCATCTGCTGAATGAGGTCCACAGAGGGTGAATTTAGTGATGCTACCCTGCACAGCAGGGTAGCATCACTAAATTTACCCTCTGTGAACCTTAATCTGAATCAAGGTCTCATGCCCAAACAGAAAGAGGTACCCAGAGGATAAATTGGGAGACTCTAGCCCACAGTATGGGAGAGCAACAGCAAATTCACCTTCTGGGGACCTCATTCTGTAAATGACAGATAGCTTATTTCCAGGTCTGATTGCAGCAGTAAAGCGTATGGGTGATGACAAAACAAACATGATTATTTTATTACTTAAAATAAAATGAAATCATCTGCTGGCAACTACGACAGAGACAATAAGCAATTTTCAATAAAACACACTTCTACCCAGTGACTGTGTCAATAAGGTAGAGCTGGTTAGCCAATATAATTGTCAAATATAGACTGGGATGTCAGAAATAGTGTTTATCAAGTGGTACAAGGCTTTGTTTTGTCATCAATAAAATATTATATGTAAAGAACTACTTTACAAAAAGCAACAATTAATAAAGTAAAGACTTCACACCATCGGTCTGCTATTAGTAGCGTGGATTGACAGTAATTAGTTAATTAATCTGTCCTTATCTAAGTGCAACAACAGTTATAGCCCTGGTGCTCAACTTGATCATTACTGCATCACTGGCAACCAAGCCTAAAAATAAGCAGACTGTCATCTGCAGAATGAGGACCACAGAGGGTGAATTTAGTGATGCTACCCTGCACAGTAGGGTGGCATCACAAAATTTACCCTCTGTGAACCTCATTCTGAATTAAGGTCTCAGGCCTAAACAGCAAGAGGTACCTAGAGGATAAATTGGTGCACTCTATGGGATATCATCAGCAAATTCACCCTCTGAGGACCTTATTTTGCAAATGACGGATTGCTTATTGTCAGGCTTGCTGGCAATCATCCCATGTACCAAGAATTTTTCTGCAAACTGTTGTCCGTTCATTCTTAAAATAATTGCAGGTTGTTTGTCTGTTAAAATTAAGGAGACTGTAGCTTCTGAACATGTATTTTTCAAACATTTATCAAGTTCAGTGGCTGACATCCTCTCTTATCCCTTTACCTAACTAATTGGAAACATCCACCCACGTAATTAACAAACTGAGCAGTTGAAAAAAAAAATTCAAAACATTCCAACAAAACCATGTCATGTTACTGAGTTTAACTTTGAGTTCGTTCCAATGAGGGCTCACATGATATGGTTTTCGTATCATATCTTGAAACAAGGAATTGAGCAGTCTGTGACATATGTAGTGTCTGTGAGAGATTGAGTTTGACACCACACATGTGGTCACAGGTTGATTCTTAATTAGAAATGAGTGTCAGGTGAGGTTCCAGGAATGGATATTCCAACTACAGTACATCTCATTTGAGGACACTTTCTATTTTTATACAACCATTGCAATACCTCATTTACCTTGCATCTTAGATGATGGTTTTTTTTTTAGAAACCTGTTCCTAGACAAGGATCAGTGTTCATGCTGGCCAAGTCTGGAAATAAGCAGACTGTCATCTGCAGAATGAGGTCCCCAGAGGGTTAAGTTGGTGATGCTAGCCTTTACTGCAGGGTAGCTCCACTAAATTTACCCTCTGTAAACCTCAATCTGAATCAAGGTCTCAGGCCTAAACAGAAAGAGGTACCAGAGGATAAATTGGGGGATTCTAGCCCACTGTATGGACAAGGATCAGCAAATTTACCCTCTGAGGGACCTCGTTCTGCAAATGACAGATTGCTTATTTCTAGGCTTGATGCTGACCTGGAATTGTCTAGTGCCAAATTTTTAGGCAATCAGAAAATTGTTGTCGCAAACAAAATGTTTAAGTGCCAAACTTACATGAGGCAGATGGGTGCTTCCTCAGCCTGTTCTCAAGAAATTGATTAATTATATTGGTTTCAAACCTCCCTCCTCCATCCCCACCCCGCTATCACCAACACACATACACTTTCCTAAATCTAGCATGCATTTTTCCTTCATTCTGAAACTACTAGTTGATGGTGTAGATGTGTTTTACAAACTTAGGCAGACGAGAACTAACTCTGTGTGGGTAAAAAGTGCACCTGGCGAGAATCATCTGGCAGTGGTGAACAACTGCCAGATGTTGTGCCTTTGTGTTTCTACTGCAGCAAACTGAGGTGAGTCCAGGGAATTTTTGGAAAACTGTGTATTGAATGAATGAAAAGGCACACAGGGACGATGTGGGATTGAAAACCCCTGATGTCCCGAATAACTTGTTTGCTTATGGATCCATGACAGATGGAAGCGAGGGCCAATAATCTTATTTGATTTGAGTGTACATAGTGGTAGAAGGGTACTGGGGTCAGACCCCCCGAGAATCTCGAACTGGAAGGTGATTAGGAATTGTGTGTAACTACAAGAATTCTGCTCTGTGTTTTAATTAGAAATGCAGGAATATTTATGGCAATACTGAAACCACAGTTTGATGGTTGTTTTCGAAAGAAGAAAAAAAAGAAAAAGAATGACATAAAGGAGGAAAAAATCCACCACTATTTGTTTTTGAAAGCTGGAGTTATCTATCAGCCTTTAAGAGAGAATGGATGCTGAACCTTAGCCATCTGGTCTGCTTCAGGGGGAACAGATGACAGGGTAATTGAGAAGAAAAAAAAAAAAAAAAAAAAAAAAAAACACTTACAGACACAAACCCAAATGCCCTTAAAAGAGCTATTATATCTTTATTCATTTTTTTATTTATTTAAAATGTACACTGGTCCCAGCCAGACAAGCTTGTTTCAATCCTCGCTTGGTGTTTGGTGGTTTCTTACGTATGTTAACAGGAAGCTTGTTACAATTCCTCCTGTACTTTGTCTACTTTTTCCATGCATCTTCTTGATAAGAGTGTTTCAAGAAAACTTGAGAGTGTTTAATTAGAAAAGTTATAGACAGAGAGAGAATCCGCTATTGTATATTGACTGTTGTGTCATTGTTGCTTTTGATGGAGCAAGGGGTGGGTTTCTTCGGAGCCCACTCCCCACACAAAGAGTTGTGAGACAGTCCTCATAGACTCGATCCTCAAGTTCTCAATGAGTAGCGAGGCTATCCTCACTGACTCCACGCACAATGATTCTGTTGTATAATTTTCTGTAACTTATAGGGATAGAATACGAACTTGCCTTTTAAGTATACAGTTGAGTCGAGAACAGCAAGTGCCATGCGGAGGGCCCAGCCAGTTTCCCCACCACAAAATTAATACTCCGGGAATGGAAAACCCGACTGCAGGTGGAGATTTTTCCACTGTTTGCAGTTCCCACTGGTACCAGAGGCAAGCCTTGTGTATATTGTCACCTACCACTGGTCCAGGTTGTTTACACCAAGTACCCGGCCCTTCCCAATGCGTTATGGTAATGTATAATGCGTTGAGCAGTGAGGAAGTCCTCACTAACCCCACCCTTAAGGTTTTTTTGATCGGCGATGTAAACCACACTGTCTTTTACTGCAATTCTAGCAATTTTGGTAGATCCCTAGATTTTGTTTAGTCACATGATTTTAATTATGATAGCTAGCTAATGCCCTCGTCTTGAGCTTTTTAGCTCATTTAGTTTTTCTGTTAAGGGTACGTTGCTCGTTTAGCTCTACCATTAGTTCTCTATATTGGAGTCTATTGTTGTAGGTCTTTTAAATGCATTTCAATAGTATCTATTTTCACTAGATCATGAAGTTCCTTTATCAGTGTCCACATAGGCTGCATAATGCACTGTGCAGGGCATGGCTTTGAACCCACCGTTGCTTTTGAATGTTGGTTTTGCTCAGGTCACTTGTTATTATGGCACCATATTCTAGTACTGGACATATAAATGATTTGTAAAGCTTCAAAAGCCTGTCTTTGTTTGCTCCCAATTTTTACCTCTGATTGTCTTCAGAAAATTGATATGTTTAGTAGCTCTAACCAAAATGGAGTTTACATGACTATTTAGATTGAGGTTGCTATCTAGAATAAATAAAAAAAATTTGGCCTTGTTGCTCGCTTCTAATTTGTGATCATATAACTGGAGATCAATTCTGGGAACAGCATTTTTTTTCTTTGCTTCTTAAAGAACGTAACTTTTGAGTTTTGGCAGCATTGAGCTTGATGTGCAATAGGGTGCACCAGCTCTCAAGATCGCGAATGGTATCCAGCAGGCGATTTTTAATTATGTTCAGGACTTACTGGTCAGCCACATGCAACTGTCATCTGAGAACTGCGATAGTTCAACATAGTTTTTCCCTACTTTATTTATGTCATTCACATATATTATGAAAAGAAGTGGGCTTAAGACCGATCCCTGTGGCGTGCCCACTTCAATTATTCCTTCCTCTGACACCTTGCGGTTAACCCTCACCTTGATTTTTCAATCAGTTAGAAATGATATGATCCTCAGAATTTTAGTGGGTAATCCCATTTTCACTAATTTATATCTCATACCATTGTGAGATACCGAGTCGAACGGTTTTTCTACATCCAAAGAAAAATGTTGTTCCTATTTTGCTTTGACTGAACACTGTGTATTCAAAAGCTGCAAGCTCCTTTATACTAACATTTGACTCTTATTTTAAGCTTGACAGACAGTCATGTAAGAAAACTGGTTTACCCTTGCAAAACGCTTGATGTGTGTTAGGTGGGATGTAGTGGGAGCATCCATCCAATTTTTATCTATGCCTGTGACTCACATTGTTGAACGCAGATAATAACAGATTAATATCTTAATCACTGTTGATATCCTGGACTTGGCGGGTCGATGGTGTGAAGTGTTTAATAATTTAATGTTGCCTTTCGTAAGGCTGAAGGTGTATTTCAATTAAAAAGCTTAATTGACAATCAAACGTGACCATGCAAAGTGTTTGTCTGAGCCACCTCAGCATCTATCTGCCAATCATTTGGACCAATCAGCCTTTGCATTATTGACACAATCACAGTGCTTTAATGTCTTTTGTGAAAATCTTTGATTGTCTCCGCCTTAATTTCCAGATGATGATTTTATTTTATGGTAAGTAATAAAATAATTCTTTTGTTAGTTTTATCATCAACATTTCTCATTACTGCTGCCTTGGCTTTACTGCATACAAGAAAATTATTTTTGTTGTCAAATTTTTATTAAATTGATGTTTCAGTGCCAAATTAAATTTTTTAGTGTAAATGGGTAAAGTGGCATGCAACATCATGAGCACTGGCAAGGATCAACTTTAACCCTCCGCACTCAGATGTCAAAATGAAAAAGTTTTCAGCAGCAAAAATTTCCTATAATGCAGTTTGATATTTAACTAAATATATCTTGTCTGACAGAGCTCAGTGAGCTCTGTCAAACAAGCTATAATTGGTTAAATTCATAGTTAAACAAGATAAAAACAAAGTGATTGGAGAAAATTCTGTATCAATACCCAAGTATGAAGTGGTTAAAATAGTACAAAATCATGCGTAGCCAACTCGCAAATGCATAACCGAGTTAGTGCCTGAGACTGTATTCCAGACATTGCAAAATCAAAATTTTCTCAGACCTCACTAAAAATTCTACACTTCCATTGCATGGATAGCTGCACCTATTCTAATACCTTTAATCACAATATGAAAATAGTACATTTCCATCTATTATTCCTGATTTATAAAGCAGAATTTTGAAGAGACCATGCACAGTGATGGTCAAAAGGGGTGGGGGAACTCCAAGTGGCAAGTGGGGGGGGGGGGGGGGTAGTAAAGTGTGTCAAAATATGTCAATAAAGCCATGAAATCCAGCTGTCTACATGAAGCCAGCCACCAAAAAATACTAAGAGATGCATGGAGATAGGGTGGCACCTAAAGGTTAACATTGGGCAGCAATCTATGCTTGACCACCACTGACCATGCATATTAGACCCTAACTGAAATACATTTGCACAGGACAGAGAAGGTGCTAGACTTAATAACTGTATTGTTTTCTACATATTATTGGTGAGGGTAAATAGGAAAGTATGTAGTCGGTGACATTTTCTCTATGTTATTGGTTGGGGAGAGGGGTGGGTATAGCATAACAGTATGTACAGTTAAAACTAGAAGTCCTGTCATGAAATGCGCACAAATAGCACGTCGATCCGCACGTTAATCTACGTGTTACGACTATAGTGAGACTATGAAATTATGTACATATGGCCTGTGCACACACAATGTTTCAGCCATTGGACCTCCGGGTAACCCGGAGGTCCACTGGCAGAAACGTTGCCTGTGTTTGCTATGAGTAACCAGGAGAACCTGCCATGCTTTGGATGCCATTCGATATGGCAATTGCACGCAATTCCTACATGCAATTAAGCCTAGATAAGCACACAGTTCGGGACAGGACTTCTAGTTTTAACTGTAAAGTAGCTCATCTAATCAAACTTAGCATGACTAGAAATAATTGGTAATTGAACCCCCACCACTCCATCCCACCCCCCCCCCCCCCCCCCCCACCCCCCAAAGGGTGCTAAACCTCAATAAGGAGTGACTGGATATTACCAGAAAAATCTTATGTTTAAGTAGTAGAGTGCTGTATTATTTTTCAAAGGTGATTTGTAACATGACTATTTTTTTAACCCTATACCTAACATGAAAAGCAGACGACACTTGTAAAAAAAATTCTTGAATAACTAATTTTTTTTTCATTTTTTGTCTCAAAAACATAGGTTATGACCCCTCATTGGAACGAGCTCGATGAGCTCGTTCCAATGGGGTGTCATAACCTATGTTTTTGAGACAAAAAATGAAAAAATAATGAAAATTAATTGGCGGTTTTTGAGAATAGCGCTGATCAGTTTTGGCCATTACGTTGGGTAAAGGATTAAAGAATCTATTGCTACCAGTAAGGGGAGACTTCGTTTAGCAAGATTTTGTTCTTAATAATTGATTTGTTACAGTTTTATATAAACATTGTTTGTTCTACTGCAGAGCAAACATCAAGCTAATGCATACAGTGTAAAGACACTATAGTGACATTCAGCACTATTCAATAGAGCCATGATAGTGGCATCTAGCACTCTGCCAGTTAATAGTTCAAAAACAAAAGTGTCCCCAGTGCCAAATTTGAGCCCTGTATCTTCAAAAATCCCCAAATGCATAGCCACAAAAATCAGTAAGAATGAGAGAGAGATAAAGTTTTGCATTTATATATAAAGCTTAATTTCTCCCCTGACTATTCCGAGTAATTTCATTAGCAGGGCAAAACAAATCTAAATACCATTGCACTATTTTCATCTCCCCCTCCTGGATATCCCCCTCCCCCATATCTTCTCCCCATCCATAATCAATATTTTTCTTGTTTATGCAATGCTCTCTGATGCTCAAGCATTGATACATACATTTTTGTCATCAATTTCGGGTATTTATGTTTTGAAAAAACATCACTCCACCAAACAGTAAGGTCATTTGGGCCATGACTGAGAAACTAGTGAAAGTTTTTCCAAAACTCTGTTTAGATTGTGTATGGATATCTCTCCCCCACCCCCACTCCCCCCTTCCCATGAAAAAGATTTGTCATTAATTCAAAACTATTTGACTTTAAAAGTGGAGACACACCCAATCTAAGCAAAATTTTGGAAAAAATTAGGTCAAAGAGGGTCGGTATCAGAAATTGGTTAGAAAAACAGTCGAAAATGGAAAAAAATTGGGGGAAAGGGGTGTGTGGTCTAACATGTCGAAAGTTAAAAATCATCTTACATTCCTGGAGATTTTTTCTGTCCCCCTCCCCCCCCCCCCCCCCGAGATGGGGTAAGATATTCAGAGTGGGGGAGATATTCTAAGATTTCTTTCCCCCTGAGGGGGGGGGGGGGGGATATTATTAGTTACACCGTTTGTTCTGTGGTGGCCTAATATGGTATATATGGTGTCAGTTAATTTCATATTGGACGAGAGTGAAACTCGAGTCCTATATGGAATTAACTGATACCATATATACCATACTAGGCCACCAACAAACTGTGTAACAAATATATCTTACCGACTGCTGCATCGATGCACAGAACTAATAACAACAGAGATCAAAATTAAATGAGAGAATTCTCACAATGTGTTCACGTGTCTTTGCCTTGTTACAATTTATGGGAGAGTGCCTATAGGCACTCTCCCATAAATTGCAACAAGGCAAATTCATACAGTTTCATTTCGAAGGTAACATGACACACATTCACAGAATATGAAGCCTTTTAAGTTGCCTAACCTGCACTTCAGACCAAATATGGGCTTCCAACACTCAATCTTTCACCTTGAAGCGTTTATCGGCTGCCGCCATTTTGAATAATCAATGAACAAAGGGGAGACTACCCATAGCTGTCAGCATATATTGATGTTGACAGGCAGTATATGGTTTTATATGCAGTCTGCATGTGACATCTTTGAACCAATGAAATTCCGCGATACTTGTAGGAGTTAAGATATCTTCGGATATCTATCTCCATGGGGGAAAATATCCAGGGGGAAGAAGACATGGTACATCGACTCTAATACATTTCTACAGCTCTAACTGCTATCTCCAGAATGTTATATATCAACAACACTATAACAAAACAAAAAACAATACATGTAACCTTCATCAGAATAGTTAACAAGGAAATATCGTAACAAATATATTGATCATACTCTGAAGCTTGATTGAAGAGTAATTGATTGTTAATGTCATACAATAAACACATTGAGATGTTATCCTAGAAACACAAGCACTATATACCTGCCAATATTATCGGAAATACTTCAGGTAATGTGCTTGTTTGTCACATTTCTGATAGCTTGATACATCTTTACAATGTCCCTCATAAATTTTTCCTATCTCAAAAATTCTTATCTCATAATATCTTTAAACTCTTCAGAGCTCAAGTTTGACACTTGACCTATTAGTGTGAAACACACAACCTAGCAACAAAACAGAAAACCCCAAGTTATCAGACAGCTAAAGGAACATTTATTCATGTCTTTGTTTCCAGGTTTTGTGGATATATACACAGAACAACATGCATGTGTGAATGTGTTAATCAATATTGCACAAGTGCCAGCATTGAAGGATAGAACGAGAGGCCGCAGACCTCAAGTTGTATCCTTCCGCAATGGCACAAGTGCCATGTCGATTAACCCATTAAACACACGTCATTCTGTGTTTATTATATGCCTATAAAAACAATTATTAGAAGGACACTCAGCAATTCATTTGACAACTATCAACAAAAAGAACACATTTTATTGGCAAACAAATCTGCGAGAGGAACCCATGTTAATATTGCATCTCCTGAGTTCCAATGTGTTCTATGTGCCTTCTAGCACATAGAACACATTGGAACTCAGTGGACGACTTTTAGCTACAGTTAAAACTAGAAGTCCTGTCATGAAATGCGCACAAATAGCACGTCGATCTGCACGTTAATCTTCGCGTTATGACCATAGTAAGGCTATCAAATTCTGTACATATGACCTGTGCACAAGAAATGTTTCAGCCAATGGACCTCCGGGTAACCCGGAGGTCCATTGGCAGAAACATTGCCTGTGTTTGCTATGAGTAACCAGGGGAACCTGCCATGCTTTGGATGCCATTCGATATGGCAATTGCGTGCAATTCCTATGCGCAAATAAGCCTAGATAAGTGCACAGTTCGTGACATGACTTCTAGTTTTAACTGTATTACTAGCGATGCAAATTGTAATTGCAGTGCACGATTTGTAGAAAATTCCAGTGAAACTTCACTTCTTTATAAAAATAGTTCATCAACGATTTTCATTTTAGTGTTACTGTCGATGTGGATTTCATAGAACAGGCGCGTAATAAAAAAAAAATGAAAAGCTTCATGGATTTTGCGTAAAGTTGTGCTTACACTGGTGGTTCTGCTGTATATACACACTTTGACAATGAGCAGCACATGCCGAAAGATGAAGATACAAAAACAGTGCACAAGCAGTGGTAGGTTGCATCTCTGCAACTTCTGTGGCTTCAAACTTTCCTACTGTTGTGAATTTCCAAACTGACATCTAAAAAAGGTCCAAGCAGTCAACTGACCCCACATCATCCCTGTGTGCCTGTAATGCACAAATACTTTGACTCTGACTAGACTTTTGACATTGACAGTCTCCTGTTTCCCTATCTAATTATACATTTATTGGGGTTTAACAACACTTTCGACAGCCAGTGTCATCTTGTGTCAGACAGTTTTATGGGTGAAGGAAGCCAGAGTACCTGGCGAGAACCACCAAAACACTCCTTTTTATTAACATCAAGATGGTTGGTGTTTGTTTTTACCGGCTTCATTTGTATATTTGCAAAAATTTCACTCATATTTCTTTCATGACACAATATATCAAAATTCCAGGTAGGGCTGCACGGTATATCGATAAACCGATATATACCGGTATTCAAACCAATATCGATTGAATACCGGTGTAATTACAAAAATATCGGTTTATCGTCATTATTTATTTACCCACAATTTAATTTTCAAGATGTCTTGAGTTTTTTAACTGTAGCCCCGAATGAATAATATTATCCCTTTATCTAAGGAATCGTCTCCTTGTGCCCTCGTAATATACAAATTTAGCAGTTGAAAAAATAATTTAAAGAAATTTCAACAAAACTATATCATGTGACAACTCATTGGAACAAGCTCCTTGAGCTCGTTCCAATGAGGGGTCACATGGTATAGTTTTGTTCAAATCTTTGGGGAAAATCTGATAAACTAATTTTGAAAATAATAAATTTCGATATCTTCTGCGTTGAGTAAAGGTATTTCGAAATGCATCATCAATGCACGCTAAATCGTTCCGACTGTGATGCCCCGAGTCTCAATTGTGGTACTTGTGTTCATGTATCTGAACAGTTTTCAATATACCGGTATACCATGGTATTTTTTTGAATACTGATACTGGTATTCAGTTTTGAATATCGTGCAGCCCTAATTCCAGGTCTCAGCTCATATACACTAGAAAAAGATAGATTGCACATTAATGACAATAACTGCCTCAAAAAAATGCTCCTTAAAAGTGAGATTATCAAATATTTAAATTATAAAATAATTTGTTGAAGGTCTCAGCATATTTTATTTATGATATGGAAAGCAAGTCCACTAACAAAACAAGGAATAAAAAGAAATTCCACGCAACAGTGTCAGTTTTGCCAAATTGTTTCTGTTTACATTCCCCTTAAATCTGTAATTAAAAAGCTTTAATGCAGATGTAATATCACAAAACATAAGACTGTAAAAACATAAACAAAGTTACCTGAAAGTTATTGGTGGTAAATAAATCCTTGTGACATCATTTCTGAATACACATGGTTTCTAATTTCAACTAGAGCTGTAGGTTAACCGAAACCGAACCGAGGTTTTTAGTTTTTTAAAAAACCGAAACCGAAACCGTCGACATCCCGTAATCTAAGGTTTTTCGTTTTTTATTAAATACTCTCTTGCTGCAGAAATTCACAGAATGTAGCCATCCCAGAGTAGTGAGAGTACCCAGACACTGCCAATGGCAGTGTCTGGGTACTCTCACTACTCTGGGAAGGCTACATTCTGTGAATTTCCGACATTTCAGTTTAGTTGTGTTTGCAGCTTTCCTCAAGTTGCGTGTAGATGTCAGACCTCAAAAAATGGCCAAGCACAATAAAAGTTCTGCATATTTAGGTAATTATTATATTGGCCTTCCTGATTCTTCATGTATTATAGCTTATTTCGGGCATTCATTGAGTTTCCCTCAATTTCACTACCATTCAGTTATGACTCCGGACAAAAGAATGCGTTTTATTGAATTTTACTTGGCCTCATGAACAAACCGAAAACCGAACCGAACCTAGGTTTTTCTCCACCTGAAAAACCAAAACCGAAACCGAACAAGAAATTTAAAAACCTACAGCTCTAATTTCAACTTTGCTGCTGTTCAAATAAATGACCTCCAAGAACAACAAACAACAACTGTGCATAATTTTTATAATAATTGGGCATAATTAGATAACAGACTTTGTATTATTTCAAACAAACTACAGTTATGTATCCAATAGGGGGCACGGTGGCTCAGTTGGCAGAGGTGCAGGCTGCAAGCCGAGAGGTCCTCGGTTTGAATCCCACCTACGGCAACCATGTTGTGTCCTTGTGCAAGACACTCTACCTCCATTGTGACGCTGTGTGCTATGGCGTACTGGACATCGATGGTGCACCTGTCTTCAACCAATGCTTACCCTGCTTGTGTGGAGTTAGTATGTTGGAGAGCTCTCTCCAGGTACTCCGGCTTCCTCCACCCGTAAAACTGTTATGGTCATGATTAGCCACTATTAAATAAATAAATAAATGTATCCAATAAAACCCATAGCACGTTTATTGAAAACGTCAATCTGAAATAGATTTGGCCAAATATGGAAAACCACACTGCACTGAAATTTCTGTGAGTGATTGGGTAACAAGATTGGGATGAAAAACTATGCCATAGATTTCAATAAACCCTGTAAATTCTTGACTTCAAGTTCAACTTAAGTTTATTTAACCCTTTACCTAACTTGAAAAGCAGACAACACTTGCAAACACAAAAATTGGGCAACTAATTTTTTTCCATTTTTTGCATCAAAAACATAGCTCATTCCAATGAGGGCTCAAAAGCTATGTTTTTGAGACAAAAAAATGAAAATTGAATGGCAATTTTTGTGAATAGCGCTGGCTGGTTTTGACCATTACATTGGGTAAAGGTTTAATCAATACGAGAGCATTTATCTGAATGACACATGTACCATAACTATATTTTTGCATAATGAAAATTGTGGTTAAAATTTGCAGCTTATTGTCTCTTTAACTGAACAACAAGAGGGGCAAAGCAAAGTCAAAAAGAGTGAAAAGGAGCCACAACTCTGGAAAAAAAATGTGTGAAAGAAACTCACGCTACATAGGTATCGTTCCCCCACAATGCTCTATCACAACACCAAATAACATTTAAATCGAAGTAGCAGTGTCTGAGATACAAGGAAAAATGTTGGTAAGGATGGACGGATGAATGGACGGTACGACGAACAGATGGATGGACAGATGGAGGGTCTCAATTAGATACCTCTGACTTTTCAATTCAGGGCATAACAAATACTTTGATTCATCAAATTATTATTCTAACTGTCAAATGAATTCTGCAGGTTCAATGAAATTTACTGAAATACCGTCAGTACTGCAGATGACAGCATTTACTCACATAATATCTTGTTTGACAAAGCTCAATTAAAGAAGATATAATACAACAATTGCTAAATTTATCAACAGAATGCCATAAAATTACCAAATTCTGATAAACTTTATAACCACTGCATATAAATTTTTCCCATAATGGAACTAGGAAATTAATCAATTCAATCTTGCGTGATAAACCTCACTGAGCTGTTGGTATTTTAACATCATCGTGCAGGGGGTTAACTGAACACTTTTACTGGTGAAGTAGCTCATAAGTTAGGTTTCACTGTAAGAGAACATGAAGTTCTGTCAAACTAATACAGTGGAACCCTGTTAATTGAATAGCCACTTTACCAGAGAAAAATATTCAATTAACAGGAGTATACAATTAACAGGAATTTGGGCATTTTACTATCTTTCAGCTATAAACAGAGCATTTATTCTATTATATCTTGTTTGACAGAGCTCAATGAGCTCTGTCAAACAAGATATAATAGAATAAATTCCTATATTTGATGTATTAGACTAAAAATGTCTATATATGTGGGGAATTCAGTGGAAATCGGACTAATTCTTCAACAAATTGCAAGATTTTTTATTCAATTAACAGGAGTGTACTCTATACTCCATATGGAATTAACAGGTCAAATTTGTACTGAAAGTAAATGGTTTTGTGTTTGGAAATTATATTCAATTAACAGGGTTATTCAATTAAGAAATATCCAATTAAGTGGGATCCACTGTATTAAATTAACTCTTTGCATGCTGCTGGTGGATATTCCTGCCCAGCACAGGGTTTCTCTTGTCATCGAAATAAGTATAATTTGGGCAAATATATAGAGGCTATCTATGCTGTTTTAGTGAATATCGTGAATTATCTCATGAGTGTGAACCTGACAGTTTTATTTTTCACGAGTGCTTGCGTGAGTGAAAAATAATACTTTCAGGTCCATATACGAATGAGATAATTCCAGATATTCACTAAAATAGCGTAGATTTTCTTTTTATTATATGCTACGTGACATTTTACTACGCAATATTCAGCCCAAATTGACTGCAAACAGTTTCAAGACAATAACAAAGATCTGCTGATCGTTCCTTCAAGGCGATATCGAAGGCGACATCATGCACTGAAGCATGACATCATTTAGGAAGCTACTGAGGGATATTTCTCGATGGATATCGAGAAATATTTTTTAGATAATTTGCAATAATTTACAGGCCAGCATGTAATAAAATAAAATTTTCACCCTGTAAACTGAATGGATTTTTTCACCAATGATTTCTTATTTTACATTTGGATTAATTTTTCATCAATCTAATCATGGCTGCTGCACAGCAGCCATGACAAGATTTGTTGAAAAATATTTTGAAAATACTTAGCATGTTAGGATCTTAGTTGATAAATAATAATTTCATCCAATGTTTGACTAAATTGCATAATCCTGGATCATTCACTCATTTTCCTTACAAATATTTGACCAAAATAGATTTTCATTCTCAAGAGGGATTTTTTCTAAAAAAAATAAACAGGGTAAATCTGTGTTAAGGTAATTTTAAATGATTTAGTGTATGAGAAATGTATGCATTTGACTCTTTACCCAATGTAACGGCCAAAAACGGCCAGCACTATTCACAAAAATTACCATTTAATTTTCATTATTTTTTCATTTTTTGTCTCACAAACATAGCTTATGACCTCTCATTGGAGCTCATTCCAATGAGGGGCCATCAGGGCACGATTTAACTGGATTCGCATAAAATTTGGCAATTCAATTTTGGAATTTTCCTATTCAGTAAATTTCAGTATGAAGTTAATTTTCATCAACAGATAATCAGTTTGCCCAAATGAATAGTAAACTGCTATTTAAAATTTTCAGATTAAATCGAGCCCTGGCCACAAGCGATGTTTTTGACATAAAAAATGAAAAAAAATTAGTTAATCAAGAATTTTATTTGCAGGTTATAATTAATTGTGGTAATTTATTGCACATACAGTACTTGGAGAGTGGATTGTAACTAAATCAACCATGGAGTGGAGTTACCACCCAAGCTATAACTTTCAAATTTTGTACATATCGACAAAAAACACAAGCAATGTTTCAGCCAATGGACCTCCGGGTTTAACCCGGAGGTCCATTGGCTGAAACTTTGCTGGTGCTGGTTATGCTTTGCAACAAATTTGCAATTATTGCCCGGGTGGAATCTCCACTCTGCAGGTGATTTAGTGATAATACACTCTCCACGTACTGTAACAAGTATTTTGCCCATGCAGTACGAATTGATGTAAGAGTTATTTTATTACCAGTTCAAATTTCATCCCCAGAACCTATTACTTATTTATTGGTGTCTAAGGTCACATAGTTCTGCACAATGTCTAATCGTGACCACAACATGGCAGGGCTTATATATATATTTCATCTAAATTTGGGAGAATCCATTTGGATTCTCTCGAAAATGGTTGCAAGAATCAATACCTGCTAGGAGTGTCCCAGGATTCCATGAGGCCACCATGGTTGAACCCCTGTTGTATACTGATAACACATGTTAACCCTTTACACAACACAGCTTTGTAGTTTTTTAAACTGAATTAGATAATTTTGGGGGGAAAAATAAAAAATATTTACCAATAAAACCTTACAAATATGGATGTCATTGGAACCAGCTCCAATAACAGCCATATTTGTACAATTTTATTGACAAAGTGTCAGGATATTTCAGGTCCTGTTAGCCTTGTACTGGATACATTTTTTGCTGCTACGTTACTGAAGGCCACTGAAGTGTTAAATCGATTCACGCGAATCCTAGCAGAGATGCAGCCAGAATCTGCATGGATTCTCAGTGCTTTTGTTACGTGAATCTTTGCATGAATCGATTCTCGGATTCGGATATAATCTCTGCATGGATAGAAAATCAAGTACAGCCAATCGTTTATACCCTATTGTTGCCTATTTTAGAGGACTTCCACCCCAAGCATTGGTGACTGGGACATATTTTACCATTAAAACAGAGCTTGTTTACCACAGTAAACAAACACTGCTTCACTTTATAGGGTTCCCAATAGGGGGCGGGTGGGGGGCAGAATCTATTACATATGTTCTGCAAAACATGATATACTTATCTTCCTAATAATGAGTATTTTTCTATGGAAATAGCTCTTTTTAAATAAAGTAGAAAAAGAGTTGACTGTCACAACCATTTTTTTTTAAACAATATTTTATTTCACAAAATATGAAATGGGGTTTGGTGAACAGGCAATGCCTATATTAACACCGTACCCTTATAAGAATAACAAATACAATTGTGGTGCAGGTACAACTGTACATTGGTTAACTGATAAGATGGGAACAGATAAAATGCATCATGTATTCGATGATCCATGCTTTCGAGGAAGGGAAAGGGAGTGGAAAACTATGTTACTCTCTCTCTAGGCCTGCCAAACAATGATGACAATGCTGTTAAAAATCCTGGAACAAGTCACTGCTGTATGGTTATGAGACAAAGAGAGGATATAACATTGCCTCTATTGTTAACTGGTCTAAAAAAGCAGGATTTTTCTTATTAGTTGAGTCACTATTGTTTGGCAGGGTACAGGAGACATTATTTATAAGCTTTATAGGGGAGTTGGCCATGAGAGACACTCTACAGTAGTTAAATATATTAGTCCTTTTAGGAGGAAGTACTTGGGAAGTGCAGAGTTCACTCAAACCTCTGCGAGAGATATATTCTTGTATAATTCTAAAAATTTGTGTATTTTCTACATCAGATATATCGGGATTTCCGTACAAGAGACACTGGACATTTAGGACCATTGTTTCTAAACGATCACTCAAATGCTCTCTGCAGTGAGAAAATAAAAGACATGATAATAAAAAGTGTTCACCATCCTCGTGTGGAAATAAATAACTGCATGTCGGATCATCAGTCAAAAATCGGTCGAACTTTTGTCCATTTAGGTCACTACATTGCAACCAAAGTCTGCAGTGAAGAATTTGTCCTTTTCTCTCACTTGCATAATAGTACTTGGGATGACTACATCATCACGAGCTAACTTCTTTTCAAATGCATGTAATGAAGAGCTATTCTGTAGCTCGCCTTTAAGGCTATTCCAAATTATTACAGTTGACGGGAGGAATGAGTTCGTAAAATGTGAAGTATTGCATTTGATGTCATGCAACAAATGTGATGACCTTACGGGATATATGATAATTTCAGAAATGGTTTGTGGTATGAGTAATCTTACATAATCGGGTACGTTGGGGAACATAATTCTATACAGAGTCACGAGTTTGTGTCGTTTTCTACCTTCTTTCAACATAAATCCTGACTCTTTATAGATGAGTAGATGACTTGCGCCCCTTGTTGCACCTATGATTGTATGCAGAGATTTTCAAGAAGTGCAGCATTTTGATCAGTGCAGTTATCATATATAACATCAGCATAATCAAACAAAGGGAGAATAAAATACTGATATAGCATTTCAAGAGCTGATCTAGATGACCTATATTTCAAATTTCTGAAGCAGTTAATCATAGGGCTCATCCTGTCAAGTAAATGTTCAATGTGCAAACCTGTCTCACAAAATATAAGATCGAGGAGTTTGTGCTTTTTTCTTGACTTGTTGATCAAGCAAGTATATGGAAGGTGGGGCCTTGGTCTTGTTTTACACAAGATCTTCAGGCTTTTGGTTTTTTGGGGATTGAACTAAACTTGATAGGAGTCTGACCATTCAACAATTTTTTTGAGGTCTTCATTGATTATTTCTGCTGATATATTTATATCCTTGATACTGAGATATAACATAGCATCGTCAGCATACAGTCTTATATTGGAAGTAATATTATCCACAATGTTGTAAATATATATATATTAAACAGAAGAGGACCTAATACCGACTCTTGTGGGACACCAGCAGAGACTAACTTGTCTGATTTTTCTCCATTTATGACTACATACTGAGAGTGACCCATCAAATAGCTTCCAAACCATTCAAGCAGGTCACCTCTTATTCAATTTATATAATAATCTGTTATGACAAACTCTGTCAAAGGCTTTACTTATATCACAGAAAACGATTCTAATTTCCTTGTTGGTATCCAAGTTCCTGGAGATAAAGTAATCATTGTCACAGTCATGTCTTTGTTCTGCAGATACATCCAGGCCAGCACCATATGTGCTTAAGGGACTTTAAATAAAATTTGGAAAATTGAGAAACCTGCCCCTACCATGTTTTTCAAGAGGAACAGCCTAAATCTCTTGGTGTGGGGGAGAAGGGTACAAGTACAGCTTCTGCAGATAAAGGGATAAAATTTAAAATAATCAATGCATACAAATCTCTTGTTATATATTTACATTTCACTATTACAAACAATCTCAATGATATCTACTATATACTGTGACTACTTGTGTCTGCACATTAAGAGATAACTGTCGCCTTCATAATGGTGTAATATGTCTCAGTCAACAATACTCTCTCACAAGATTGTAAACAATCCATTATGGATCATATGGCATTGTGCTTACAATGTGGCCTCCTTCAAACTCTAAAGCTACCAAAACCTAAAATTTTGACACATCCCCTCACATGTTGTCAGTTTACATGAGTGATGGACTGACCCTTGACCTACCATATAACATATTAAAACTGATTATTTTAATTACTGTTTTTTTTAAATTTTAAAAAAAATTTCAACAAAAAACTATATCATGTGACCACCCCTGATTGAAAGGAGGTTGATGAGCTTATTCCAATGAGGGGTCACATGATATGGTTTTGTTGAAACTTCTTGAAAAATATATGTTTTTCAACTGATTAATTTGTAAATTACATAGGCTAAAGTGGCCAATACATTAGGTTATTTATTGGGATTTAATGACACTTTTGACAGCCAGAATCACCTAGTGTCGGATAGTTTTATGGGTGGAGATAGCCAGAGTACTCAGAGAGAATCACCGAGCAGTGGCCAGTAACTGTCAGACTCCCCAACATACCCCAACATACTAACTCCGCTCAAGTAGGGTCAGCACTGGTTGAAGACAAAAGCACCATCAACAGGCAGAATGCCTTAGTACACAGCACCACCAGGCCCCCTCGTGGGCAACTGGGATTAAATGCCTTGCCCAAGGACATAATGCAGTTACCTTTGGTGGGGACTGAACCATGGACCTTTTGGTTTGAAGTCCAATGCCGTAACCAGTGATCCACCATGCTCCCTAATTCGTTAAATAAAGGGTTAATTAGTTTGAGAGGATGGTACACAATCATACACAATATTTTATTCTTTAACTTTTAAAGTTTCATTCAGAACTTTCCATTTATTATTTATTTATTTATTGGTGTTTAAGGTCACATACTTATGCACAATGGCTAATCGTGACCGTGACAGTTTTACGGGTGGAGGAAGCCGGAGTACCCGGAGAGAACCACCGAGCAACGACGAGCAGCTGTCAGCTCTCCAACATCGTAACTCTGAACTCTGCACCGCAGCACAGACATGGTTAGATTGGTTGAAGACATGCGCACCATCGACGTGCAGTACGCCTCAGTACACAGCGTCATCGTGCCCCCATGTAGGCAATCGGGGTGAAGTGTCTTGCCCAAGGACACAACGCGGTTGCCGCAGGTGGGATTCGAACCGAGGACCTCTCGGCTTGCAGCCTGCACCTCTACCAACTGAGCCACCGCGCCCCCGAACTTTCCATAAAGTGATGCCTCAACTACTGAAATATACAATGGAACAAATTAGAGTTTGTGAATATTTCAGAATATTTCCCTTGTGATTTGCTTGGAACCTTATAACATCAATGTAAATTACAGCACATGAAACAGATTTAACCCTTTACCTAATATAGCAGCCAAAAACGGACAGAAAGTTAAAAAATTTATAGTAATTTATATATTTTTTATACTTACCAATGACCCAGACATAGCTGCTGGTGCTAACTCTTAAAATATAGGGCCAAACACAAATTTTGCCCCCCAATCCCCAAAATTTGCATCTAAAACTAAAGAAAACATGTCCTGAAAGGCCCTCCACACTTCGCCCCTACTGCGCATGCGCAGTGTCAAGGACGTTCCGAAATTGGCGCCATTTATCATTCTAATAACCAGTGCCTGGTAAGCGCTATGTACTCAGCGGGGAGGCAAGAGTTCCCAACTCCTGGGAGGGCCATCCCCGTCTGGGTCATTGGTAAGTATAAAAAATATATAAATTACTATAAATTTTTTAACATTTTTATACTGTACCAATGACCCAGACATAGCTGAATAGTAAAAAGGCTGGAGGGCCAAGGACATAGAGCAAAATGGAATACGCTCAATAAAATAAAATAGAGTCATCCCCTGTAGGGAAAAGAAGTAATAGGCCTTACATGTATCTTTCTTATTTATGATAAATTAGAAAGATACAACACCTTCCAAAAATTGAGCTTCATACATCCATGTACTCTATTAATATCCAATAATCCTTATACTAATAATTTTTAAAGTAAGCCAATAATAAAGTAAGTCTAGAGAATAGAGACTCTTATACTCCTAAAAGTGTGTGAGAATTGCATAATCATGTCCGTTGACATATGCAATATTCAAAAGCTATACTTTAAAAACTAAGACTTGAATGAATTTTATAAACTTAAACTTCTCACTAAACAACCATCCCAATAACAGCTCAGAATTACTAACTCCGGAGGAGGTATCCCCTTGTTTTCATAGTAAAAACAGGTGACCCAAGGGAACACCCTCCCCCCCCCCCCTTTTTCTTGCCCTGGGTCAAATAGCCCAGAGCGAAGAGGGCAGCCGAACGGAGACACTGCCGAAACAGACAGCCTACCTAGCTATAGTAGCAACTGTTAAGTGAATGACATTCTGAGCAGTAGATAATAGACCTAACAATAGAGGCCTCCAGAAATGGACTCGATATTTCTGAGATAAAATTCATGAATGGATGGCTGAGCGCAATGAGCAGCCTTCAAAAATCTATAATAGCAACACTATTAATGTAAGCCCAAGAAGTAGAAGAACTCTTACTTCATGAGCCGAAATCTTAAGCACAACTGCTAAGCCAATGATATACCATAAGCAGTACGCTAGTTAATAGAATCCATTAACAATAAAATGGAGCGTAACGTCCTTCTACTAGACATCAAAGACAGAAGAAGCTTACGCCCTTGTAATAAACAGATATCTGTTTATAAATACATAAACTGTACCCGGAAAGAGTAAAGGCCTATGCCCATATGAAGACGGAAGGACCTTAAAATAATAGGTTCCGGATAATAGGAGCCTAACTCTTATGCAACAATCCAACCTAAATAGTAACGGAAGTATTGATTCCGAAACTATGAAAGTGAAAATCATCCATCGATAGTGCATGAAACTCACTGACTCTACAGTAAAAGAGAAACCAACAGAATTACTGTCTAAAAGGTCAGAATTTGAAAACTACTGTTTCCAGAGGCTCAAATGATTACTTAGCTAAATAAGAACCGAAGTTAAAATCCGTATAGGAATTTAATCTAAAGATTCTAAGTCTATTTATCAAAAAGTTACTAACTGACTTAGATAAAGAGACAAAAGACTCAATTGTAAACTATCGTAGAGTGCAAAGGTATGAGGTAACATAAACCTATAACCTAAATAACAACAGGCTGCAGTAGATCTTGTGAAACAAGTATACTAAAAAATAGCAATGAGTAGTATGGAGGGATCAACCATATGAACATAATGATCCCTACACCACGACGGAAGAGCCTCCACTTTAGTCGCATAGAATAGCGAAGAAGAGGATCTCCTATAGTAAGAAATCGCGTCCAAAGCTCGTCCAGTACAGTGCTTACAATGCAATACGGACCACACAACGGAATACATGAAGGTTGCGACCTTGCTGGTTGTGATAAAGATGACACGATTTGCCCAGTGAAAAAAGATCCTCACATAGAGGAAGATTTCACGTTAATATCCACAGTAGACAAGAGAGTAAATTACTCATGATCTCTGTGAAGATAGAGATGCTATCAAGAGAAATGTATTGTGGTTGTTTATCTTAGCAATACCTGCTAAAACAACAGCGCCGGAGGATACGCGTATCCTATCATTCCGTCCTATAGATCAATAGAGCGTTAACAGTATTAGCTCAGAGATCTGGACAAGCCAACACATACGTCTGCAATTGATTAGCAAGCTGTGTCATAAATAAAACATCATTGGGCGCTCCCATAGATAGCAAATCTGATTGAATACTTGTTTGTTGAGAGTCCATTCTGACAGCAACAAGCGACCCGCAAGAGAACGGGAGTGCGATAAAACAATCAGACGACCCAGAATATGACGGACCAAAACTGAACTTGGTGTACTATAACCAACAGACGGATTCTTTCCATTAAATTGAATAACGGAAACGAAAGAGTGCCTCCCTGGTTCCGGAGATACGCCACTACTGTCGAATTAAAGGACAGGAATTTGGGCATGCGTTTCTGAATAATGTTCATGCAATGACATAAAGCAAGCCTAAAAAAACATTATTCCGCGGAAGTTAAACTGATAGCTAAAAGACTGCGGAACCCAAAGACCCTGGCACTTCGAATCCGTAGGGATCAGTATATATCCCAATCTGTTTGACTGGCAACCGTCATAACAGCCACACTCGGGTCCGGCAACTGCGGCGGCACTCTCTGAGTCAACCACCGAATGTTTGCCCCAGTCTGAATCTCTTGTAACACTAGATAGACAAGAGAATGTATAAATCAAGCAATTCATGGATTGCCGGAAAGTTGCCGTCGAAGAGAAGCTCCTCCGAGAACGAAGCGACTCTGAGAGAGTTCTAAACCTACTATCCACGCGTGGATGTAGCTAGGGCTGCATCACGTCTAACCAACTCCAATCAGCCACTGAAGGGCGGAGTTATACGTGAACAAACTACTGCCCTCAAAAGAAATTACATTGAGAATAATATCCCGTAAATCTTTTCTTGAAGACGTAATGATAACGCCTCAGTAAGGCGGATTACGTATAATAAAGCGTCTAAGTTAAGTCTACTATACATAATGTCGTTCCCAACATTGAAATTGGAAAAGACATAAACGGCGAAAAAGAATATATGCAGTCTTTAATCACACCGTCTAGACGCATATGAACTCTCGGTATGCCCTGCTCTGCCAAAATAAACTATATGTAAAAAGAGATAAAATGGCAGAAATGAGCCACGCGGACAAGAAACTAAACTATCATGCTTAGTAGCAGGCTTGTATATATATATAAATATATAGCGTCGAAAAATAAAACACATGTTGTAATGACAATATTGGACTGCGTCGGTAAGTCAGGGACAAAGTCCCTGTACCGATCGAAAAATCCGAGTCCAATGACGCTATAAGTCTCTTATCCAAGATCGCAGCAATGAAGTCCGAAAAATAATCACTGGAAGAAATGCCAGAAGATATGAAAGGCATCTTCCGATACTACTAAAGGGAAAACTCGAAATCTTTCGAATCCCTTTCGCCATCCTGTCGGACCCTATAAAGTGTTCGGTCGTCCGTAGCTTGATGCAACCGCGGACCGCACCGACCCAGCGCCGTCGGATAATTCCTGATTCGACCGAGAAACTGTCAATTGCTGGGATGCTGCGAAACAACTGTGCTAACTCGGATAGCACGTCCGTCACTGAGGCCTGAGGAGCAGCGGTCTTACGATGCATTGCCGCAGGAAGCTCCGAGATCGTTACCCCGTGCATACTTCCAATATGCGAGCGAACGGAGTGTATAGGCCTCGTGTCCCTTGGCTACCGGATGGCGCGACCTATTCGCTGTGGAATCACTGAATGCCGAAACTGATCGGATACTCGAGGTCACGTAGCCAATGTGCGGTCGTGTGCCCTGCTGTGAGGATGAGGAAGCATTAAAGACAGTCTCTCGGACTGTCAATATAACGGAGCGTCCCGAGCAACGGACATATGCTCCGAATGTAAAATATCTGAACCACAACATGCGGTCCCCTATGTTGTTGGCTTCCTCCGATCTGTCCTCAATCTGCCGTCACTGGGTGAGTACTAAAGTAATTAAAGTGCTCGCATCACCCAAATCTCCTTCCTAGACCGCAACGGACGAACCCGGCAGCCGAACCATTCGATGAATGTACGCTACACCGGGTGAGCTAGCGAATGTCACTCCGTAAGCGATAGACATATTCCATGAGCACTTATTGCCACTAACTCTTCATTAACTATGACGACAGAGGCACACTTTTGAAAGACATCTCCATAACTCTTCGAACAAGAAACCAGAAATGCTTGGATAGCAAGCATAAAATAATAATATATATAGCGTCGTTCAATAATTCGAAAGTTTGTGTGACATTATTGGACTATGTCGGAACTGAGGGACGATGTCCCTGAACCGAACCAAAAATATCTAAGTCCACCGACGCTATCAGTTTCTTATCCGGCATCGCAGCATATGTTGTTCCGAAAGGGAAAGCTTGAAATCCTCCGAATCCCTTTCGGTATCCCGTCGGACCGGATGAAACTTTCGGACGTCCGTACCCGCTTTCGCGGAGCGTCCCGACCCAGCATCGTCGGATAAAATATATGCGACAGATTCAGTTGATGCTGGGATGCTGCGATAAACTGTGCTATTAAGGAAAGCACGTCCGTTCCCGAGGCCTGTGCAGTAGCGGACTTACGATGCATTGCCGCTGGAAGCTCCGTGTACGTTGACTCCCGCACACTTCCTATGCGAACGTCCGGAGTCTGCAGGCCTCGAGTCCCCGGCTACCGACCCAGCGCTGTCGGATAATTCTCGATCCGACACCGTTTCTGTCGGCTGCTGGGATGCTGCGATAAGCTGTGCTATGTGCACAAGAATGTCCGGCGGCGAGACCTGCGGAGGCGCAGTCTATCGCTGCTTCGCCGAGGGCAGCTCCGCATCAGATGGCTCCCGCATACTTTTCTTATGCGAACGTCTGGAGTCCATCGGTCTCGAATCCCTGGCTGCCGGATGGTGTGACCTGGTCGCCGAAGAATCCTTGAACGGCGAAGCTGGTAATATATCGGCGGTCACGCAGCCAAGGTGCGGTCGTGTGCGCTGACGAGAAGAGGAAGCCTTAGCAGTCTCAGCGGACTGCCTATACAACGGAGCGTCCCGAGCGACGGACGTATGCTCCGCTAGCGACACATTTGTACCACAACATCTGGGGCCAGATGTTGTTGAACGAGAGAGGGGCCTCTCTCGCTTGCCGTCCGGATGGACCGGAACGAGCTATGAACCGGACTAAAAGGCTTCCTCCGTTCTCCCTCCGATCCGCCGTCACTGGGTGTGCATTAAGTTAATTTTATAGTGCTCGCATCACCCCAAAATTCCTTCTAGACCGCAACGGACGAACCCGGCTGCCGAACCATTCGGTGAATGGACGCTACACCGGGCGAGCTAGCGGACGTCAAAGGCCGTCGAACCTACTAGGGTCCTCTTAGGCAATTGGCGTATTACATGAGCACTTTTCCGCTAGCCCTTCATTAATTGTGACGACGGAGGCACACTGTTGGAAGACATCACAGATACATCACCCTAATCTTGATCGTCTGAAATAGAAATTGATAAAGTAGAGTGACCCTGCGGGGAAAGGACCGGAGTGTCCAAATCCCCAACAACATACCGTGACATACGCTTCCCATATTGTCATCGAAATCATACGATACAGAACAGGAGTTAATGCGAGTACACTGACCACATATAGAATGATAATAAGGTCAGAGGAAGACTTCCTCTTAAAACAATTGATCAATATCCTTTCAATGTGAAAAGAAAACAAGTCCTGGTACTCGCACTAACCCCTGGCAATCAAAATACATAATAATAATATGATCCATTAATATAGAAAAAATAATTGAAATCAAAATATTTGAAAAAATAGTTTTTCAGAACAGCCCAAGTTTCTGAAAAGTAACGTTGAGCCCCAATGGATCCCAAGCCTAAGTGTGGACAAAAATTTTAAAAATATTTTAAACAATTTATTCAACACTTACGAACAATAATAATGTATCTAGTTATGATTAAAATAACATAAAGATATTATTATTTAGAAATCCCCCCCTCACACAGAGGGCTGTTGTAAATGTAAACAATGAGTGTAAAAACACTAAAATAAGACTCCAGGCACCCAGGCCCGAAATCAGTTACCAAAAATACACCATCTGATGCAAAACAGAGACTTCCAGGGAAGAAACTGCAGAACATCAGATGGTAGATGCAGAACACAACGCCTAACCACCCGTAGGTGAAGACGTAAACATGGGGAAAGAACAGAATTCATTCTGTTATTCAGCTAAAACTCCCAAGAAATTTTAGTAATAATAATTACAGAAACTATGCCAAAAGCATGGGAGAATAGCAAGGGGGAACTTAAAGGACAGGGAGAGAGGAAAAACACTTGAAAAAACAGTGTAACTAAATAATCAGAATGACAACAAAATGGCTGCTGCCTTGAAAATAGGTAACTTAACATAATTTCATTAAAAAATTTTAAGTTACAGCCCTGATAATATTCTGTCACACATTCTTTTCCTCTCCTCCTTTTCTATCCTCCTTAGAATCACCATTTCACTAATATTTATGTGTCTGGCATCATTTAAACTGAGATTTAAAAGCACAAAGATCAGTCAGATGTTAACTGATGAAGGGCCAAACTTAGAAAGATAAATGGCGCCAATTTCGGAACGTCCTTGACACTGCGCATGCGCAGTAGGGGCGAAGTGTGGAGGGCCTTTCAGGACATGTTTTCTTTAGTTTTAGATGCAAATTTTGGGGATTGGGGGGCAAAATTTGTGTTTGGCCCTATATTTTAAGAGTTAGCACCAGCAGCTATGTCTGGGTCATTGGTACAGTATAAAAATATTAACCAGAATAAGCCTACCACATCCTAAAATATCTCGCAAGTTTCGCAATCGAACCATACAAATACGGATATCATTAGAACCAGCTCATTGAGCTGGTTCTAATGATATCCATATTTGTATGGTTTTATTGAAAAAATGTGAAATTTGTTTTTGTTTGTTTTTGAAAAATTTGAAATTTAATTTATTTCTTATTATTTATTTATTTATTTATTGGTGTTTAAGGTCACATACTTATGCACAATGGCTGATCGTGACAGTAACAGTTTTATGGGTGGAGGAAGCCGGAGTACTCAGAGAGAACCACAGAGCAACGACAAGCAGCTGTCAGCTTTCCAACATCGTAACTCTGAACTCTACACCGCAGCAAAGGCAGGGTTAGATTGGTTGAAGACATGCGCACCATCGACGTGTAGTATGCCTTAGTACACAGCGTCATCGTGCCCCCATGTAGGCAATCGGGGTTAAGTGCCTTGCCCAAGGACACAATGCGGGAGCAAATTTATTTCTTAAAAACACTGTGTTAGGTGAAGGGTTAAAGTGTAGATGGCATTATTCTGCGCAAAATTGCAATAGATTTTAACTCAATTTGAGAATTAAACAATAACGTGAATAAATAAATGATGTGAATAAATGTATATTGTATAATGCATTTTTCATTCAAAACATCATCAAAATGAATGTGAAATTCAAAAACATCTATAAGCAAGTCACCTGATTCCATGTGAATTTACCAAATTAACAATGAACCTTTCAAAAATGACAGTTTTTGCTTCAAAAACATGAGTGTGGTTTTCACTAAAGACTAAGAAAAAACACAACTAGGGCAGAGTATGGAGTACATGACTTAATGACCCAAGTTGGAATTTTTGCTGTATTTCATGGGTGGTGAAGGCGAGTGTGAAGCACAGGAAAAACTTGAACAAGACATTTGATTCCTGTCCACCCATACTCTACCTGAGTTGTGTTCTGTATTTATACCACGATTAACCCCTAACCTAACACAGCTTTTTTAAAAACTAAATTAAATTTCACACACAGGAGGTACTTGGTATATTATTATTTATTTATTGGTGTTTATGGTCACATATACTTAGTATATTACACATTATCAAATACATAGAGCTTATTACCATTATGTGGATGTACAAAATATGTATCCAAGTCGAGCTCTGGGTTCTAAGGGCAGATCACGATGAGTCAAAGACGAGTCGTGATCTACCCTTAGAACCCAGAGCGAGACTCGGATACATATTTTGTACATCCACATAATGGTAATAAGCATTTTGTCTTACAATATATTGGGGATAAGTCAAGAATGTAGACGAATATATAACGAACTATTTATTCGAACGGATGAACAAGAAGAAAATGAAAGTGTCAATGACACTGTAGCTCAACTTGTCAAGACATGTACATGTATAGTATGTGACACAGCAATGACAAACATCTAGGTAATGACCTGATAACAAAGGTACATATGAAGTATTGTAACAGTCTGTACATAAATACTGACCCTAGCCTGTAACAAATGTTACAATGTAAAATATTGTAAAGGTGGGTGACAGTCAGATGTTAAACTAGAAAAGAAATCTTTGAGTCCCAGAGTGGGTCTGACTGAACCCCAAAATATTTGTTCTCATAGCACAGTCATAACAAAGGCACCCCAAAACACACTCATTCCTGTCCCAAGGTGAAAACAAAGTTACCCAAGAAGTTTCGTGAAGATCAGTTCATAAATACGAGCTGTATAGAAGTTGTGACAAAAAAACTGATCGGACCTAATTTCGGTACAAAATGGCCACTGGCAGCCATCTTGAATTTTGGACTGCACTCAGAAACACTCGTTCTCGTCCCAAGGTGATAACAAAGGTACCCAAGAAGTTTCGTGAAGATCGGTTGATAAATACAGCCTCAGTATATAAGTAGCACTAAATAAATCAAAATTCATCTAATTTGCATAATTTCTGCATGTGAAAAAAACCTGTACTATATGTGATGTATTCCATTTTACTAAACATTCATACAAAAATTTATTCAAATCAGAACTTTCATACAGAAGTTCTGTACAAAAGACTGATTGCACTAATTTTGGTACAAAATGGCTGCTGGTGGCCATCTTGAATTTCTGACCACACCCAAAAACACTCGTTCTCATCCCACGGTGATAACAAAGGTACCCAAGAAGTTTCGTAAAGATCGGTTCATAAATATGGCCTCTAGCCTGAACCGTATAGAAGTTGTGTACAAAAAACTGATTAGACCTAATTTCGGTACAAAATGGCCACTGGCAGCCATCTTGAATTTTGGACCACACTCAGAAACACTCGTTCTCGTCCCAAGGTGATAACAGAGGTACCCAAGAAGTTTTGTAAAGATCAGTTGATAAATACAGCCTCTAGCCCGAGCCGTATCGACATGTGTACTTACAGTGTGTAAGTAGCACTGAAAAAATCAAAGTTCATCCAATTTGCATAATTTCTGCACGAGAAAAAAACCTGTATTATATGTGATGTATCCCATGGTACTAAACATTCACACAAAAATTTTTTCAAATCAGTGCTTTCATATGGAAGTTCTGTGCAAAAATCTGATTGCACGTAATTTTGTACAAAATGGCTGCCATCGGCCATCTTGAATTTCGGACTGCACCCAAAAATACTCGTTCTCGTCCTACGGTGATACCAAAGGTACCCAAAAAGTTTCGTAAAGAACGTTTTTTTAATACGGCCTCTAGCCCGAGCCGTATTGGCATTTGCACTTGCAGTGCTGAAAGTAACACTAAATACATCAAAATTAGTCTAATTTGCATAATTTACGTACGAGAAAAAACCCCGTATTATATGTGATGTATCCCATGGTACTAAACATTCATACAAAAAATTATTCAAATCAGCGCTTTCATATGGAAGTCCTTCGCAAAAATCTGATTGCACCTAAGTCTGTACAAAATGGCCGCCAGCGGCCAACTTGAATTTCGGATCGGACCCCAAAACACTTGTTCACGTCTCATGGTCATAACAAAGGTACCCAAGAAGTTTCATAAAGATCGGTTCATAAATACGGCCTCTAGCCCGAGCCGTATTGAATTGTTGATGGACAGACGGACAACTGGCCATGGCATAAGCTCAAATTTGGCTTCGCCAAAGTTGAGCTAAAAATGGAACTCACGCGAAAGGAACGTGCTTGTATCTGACCCCCTGATACAAACATCTGTATCAGGGGGTCGGATACCCGACAGTTGCGGAGTTAATACAGACAAGATACATGTTGATTGTAAGATAAATATAGGTTATTACCACCATGCGGCTTTCCAAGATAGTGTATTGAAGTCGAGCCCTTGTCTCTGAGCATATATATTGACAAGTCTGTTAGTCCGAGGTCGAGACTTCAATACACCAACTCGTAGACAGGTCAAGTTTTTCAATGTAGTTTGGAAAAGTCTGATTGCTCCCATCCAGACATTTCCCCAAAGCTAAGAATTAAATTTGAAATTGATCGGTTGAGAGATGTACCATGTAGGGTGTGCTAAAGGAATTGTACAGACAGATGTACGAAAGAACGAAAAAATGATGTACAAAAGAATGTATCTATGTATGGATGGATGACAGATCGCAACCCATCCCAATAGCCAATGTCAAGTTGAGCTAATAAAAGATTAAATGCTTATACTGGATGCACTAAGGCCAAACTGGTATACATACAAGAGGAATTTAATGTAAGTCTTGGACAGATTACAAGATTGTTTATTCAATTGACATGAGTTTACTCTATAACTGCAATTAACAGGACAAATTTGTAATGAAGATATGTTATGTGGTTTGGTGTTCTGAAGTCTTATGCAATTAACAGGATTATACAATGAAGAGCTATCAAATTAAGTGTGACACACTACAGTTAGTCTTAGATAAAAATAGTAGCAGACACTCATCTCAAAAAACAAGAAAGCACAGCTAAACATATAAAACATTTGAATATCTAAAAACTTTTATTTGAACAGCAGCAACCAAGTGAGTAAAATGACTCTGGCTGATTCATTCTACAGCATCTCAAGAAAAAAAAACTTTTATAGTTTCGGCAAATAAAAACTGACAATCAAAGAATCCTTGGTTAACTCTTTACCCGACAAGGTAAGTCTCCACTTTTATGAAAAGCAAGACAAACCTCAAAACCTGCACAATGGGTTAAAATTGAGAAAAATACCCTGATAATGTCACAGTAACCACCATGGCAATAAGCCAGTAAGGTGAAACTCTACCTGAAAAATATCCACTTGGAAGAAAAGAAAGAAAAATCTCAAAACCTGCACATAAAAGTAAAAAATTATTACATTTGTTTCAAAGGGTTGAAATTTAGAAAAATACCCTGAAAATGTTACAGTAACCACCATGGCAATATGCCAGTGAGGTAAAACTCCACTTAAAAAAAAATATCAAAACCTGTACACAAAATTCAAAAACCTGCACACAAAAGTCCAAAATTAAAGTAAATAAGCCCCAAGGAGCATCCTAACATAAAATAGGAACCATGGCAATATGCTACAAGGTAAGTTGCCACTTGGAAGAAAAGAAAGACAAACCTCTCAAAACCTGCATATAAAAGTAAAAAAAAGTATCACATTTGTTTCAAAGGGTTAAAATTGAGAAAAATACCCTGCAAATGTCACAGTAACCACAATGGCAATATGCCAGTAAGGTGAAACTCTACTTGAAAAATATCCACTTGGAAGAAAAGAAGGACAAACCTCAAAACCTGCACATAAAAGTAAAAAAGTATCACATTTGCTTCAAAGGGTTAAATTGGAGAAAAATACCCTGAAATGTTAAGGTAACCACCATGGTTCTATGCCAGTAAGGTAAAACTCCACTTGAAGACAAAATTTCAAAACCTCTACACAAAAGTCAAAAACCTGCACAGAAAAGTCAAAAATTCAAGTAACTAAGCATGGAAAGGGTTGAATAAAAATTACTATCCCTGAAAAGTATGCTGACATAAAAAAAAAGCAAAAAAAAATCAAAACCTGCACACAAAAGTTCAAAATGTATGAATCCAGACCCCGATGCAGACATGAGGGCTATACCATAGGCTCACCCAACTATCGTTGGTGAGCCAAAAATCGCCAATTAATTTTAATTATTTTTTCAATTTTTGTCTCAAAAACATAGGTTATGACCCCTCATTGGAACGAGCTTGTTGAGCTCATATCAATGAGGGGGTCATAACCTATGTTTTGGAGACAAAAATGAAAAAAAATTAGTTATTCAAGAATTTTTTTTGCAAGTGTTGTCTGCTTTTTATGTTAGGCAAAGGGTTAAAAAACACAAATGTTACATCATGGGATGGCCAATTCCCTTCCGCCTAAGTCCAACAATGGCAATAACTCTCAAAGAAATACTTGGACACAGCTGGTTCCCAATCCCCTTCATGATATACAGTACATGGAGAGTGTATTATCTCTAAATCACCTGCAAAGTGGAGATTCCACCCATGCAATAATTGCAAATTTGTTGTAAAGCATAACAACCACAAGCAAAGTTCCAGCCAATGAACCTCCAGGTTGAACCCGGAGATCCATTGGCTGAAACATTGCTTGTGCTTTTTGTCCATATGTACAGAATTTGAAAGTGATACTCTGGGTGATAACTCCACTCTATGGGTGATTTAGTTACAATCCACTCTCCATGCACTGTATCACCAAAAATCTATATAATAAACAAAAAAAAATAATCTTGAACAGATTTCTCTGAAATGTGACAACAATAAATGGTAATACAGTGGAGCCCATTTAATTATATATTTCTTAACTGAATAGCCCTGTTAACTGAATATAATTTCTCAACACAAAACCATTTACCATACCTCCAGTGCAAATTTGACCTGCTAACTGAATATAGGTTGTAGAGTAAACTCCTGTTAATTGAATAAAAAATCTTGCAACTTGTCGAGAAATTACCCTGACTCTCCCTCGTTTTCCTTTATTTATAGATCTATTTGGCCTCAGTACATACAATACAGGCATTTAATCTATTATATCTTGTTTGACAGAGCTGTGGAGTGACACAATCGCTGTTAATTGAATACTCCTGTTAAATGAATAATTTTCATTGGCGACGTGGCGAGTCAATTAACAGGGTTCTACTGTATGACAACAATAAATGCTAAGTCCAACAAGGGCAATAACTCTGGAAGAAATTTTTGAACACGGCTGGCTTGCAATTCCATTCATGATATTATCACCAAAAATCTTCAACGGTCTTCTTTGAAATGTGATGAAAAGAAATGGCAATGTGATGACATGAAAGTCTAAAAGTCCAACAAGGCCAATAACTCTTAAAGTAATACTTGGACAAAGCAGGTTCATAATCCCTTCCGTAATGTTATCACCAAATTTGGGAGAAATATTTTGAATGGTTTTATCCAAAAGGTGATGACAAGAAATGGGAAAGGGTGGAGGGATATAAAGACAGAAGGATGGAAAAATGGAGAGAACCCATTTCAATAGTCCCCTCCAACTGTGTGTCCGGAGATAATAACTAGAGATGGTCTGCCACCTGGTATACCCCCAATGTGGCAGAAAAAGGACATTCAATTTTTCTAAGTAAAAACTAGAACTATCACTGAAGGTGATTAATACCCCCGCTTTGGGTTTTTAGAGGAATGCACTTCTGATCATGTAGGCGAAGGCCATAAGGAAATGTATACATAAAGATCATTTTTTGTTGTTGAAATTTGTATTTGCATGTGGCCTTCCACAGAACAGCACTGAATACTTAAAGAGCCCACACATATATGGTTTACATTTGGAAAAACACATTTACAAAGTGCAACATGTATTCAAAATCGGTTCATTAATGTAGGAGGAGTTGCACACACAAGAATCCCATTTGAAAACCCATAATAAATCCAAGTTAAAGGGAGATAACCTGGTTAAAATTGTCGCAGATCAAAAATTGGGGAATATGCGTATGTTCACTTAGTTGTGATAATGTTTGAAAGGTTTTGTCAAAATTGATTGATAAATGTAGGAGGAGTTGCACGCACAAGAATTTCATGTAGAAACCCATAATAAATCTAAGTTAAAGGGAGATAACCTAGTTAAAATTGCCACAGCTCAAAAATTTTGGAATATGCGCATGCTCACTTAGTAGTGATGATGTCTGTAAACTTTCGTCCAAATTGATTGATAAATGTAGGAGGAGTTGCGCACACAAGAATTTCATGCAGAAACCCATATTAAATCAAAGTTCAAGAGAGATAACCTGGTTAAAATTGTCGCAGATCAAAAAGTTTGGAATATGCACATGTTCACTTAGTAGAGATGATGTTTGAAAGGTTTCATCAAAATCGGTTCATTAATGTAGGAGGAGTTGCGCACACAAGAATTTGTTCGAATGGAAAGCCATAATAAATCTAAGTCAAAGGGAGATAACCTGGTTAAAATTGTCGCAGATCAAAAATCTTGGAATATGCGCATGTTCACTTAGTAGTGATGATGTCTGAAAAGTTTTGTCCAAATTGATTGATAAATGTAGGAGGAGTTGCACGCACAAGAATTTCATGTAGAAACCCATAATAAATCTAAGTTAAAGGGAGATAACCTAGTTAAAATTGCCACAGCTCAAAAATGTTGGAATATGCGCATGTTCACTTAGTAGTGATGATGTCTGTAAAGTTTCGTCAAAATTGATTGATAAATGTAGGAGGAGTTGCGCACACAAGAATTTCATGCAGAAACCCATATTAAATCAAAGTTCAAGAGAGATAACCTGGTTAAAATTGTCGCAGATCAAAAAGTTTGGAATATGCACATGTTCACTTAGTAGAGATGATGTTTGAAAGGTTTCATCAAAATCGGTTCATTAATGTAGGAGGAGTTGCGCACACAAGAATTTGTTCGAACGGAAAGACGTAATAAATCTAAGTCAAAGGGAGATAACCTGGTTAAAATTGTCGCAGATCAAAAATCTTGGAATATGCGCATGTTCACTTAGTAGTGATGATGTCTGAAAAGTTTTGTCCAAATTGATTGATAAATGTAGGAGGAGTTGCGCACACAAGAATTTCATGTAGAAACCCATATTAAATCAAAGTTCAAGAGAGATAACCTGGTTAAAATTGTCGCAGATTAAAAAGTTTGGAATATGCACATGTTCACTTAGTAGAGATGATGTTTGAAAGGTTTCATCAAAATCGGTTCATTAATGTAGGAGGAGTTGCGCACACAAGAATTTGTTCGGATGGAAAGACACAATAAATCTAAGTCAAAGGGAGATAACCTGGTTAAAATTGTCGCAGATCAAAAATCTTGGAATATGCGCATGTTCACTTATTAGTGATGATGTCTGAAAAGTTTTGTCCAAATTGATTGATAAATGTAGGAGGAGTTGCGCACACAAGAATTTCATATAGAAACCCATATTAAATCAAAGTTCAAGAGAGATAGCCTGGTTAAAATTGTCGCAGATCAAAAAGTTTGGAATATGCACATGTTCACTTAGTAGAGATGATGTTTGAAAGGTTTCATCAAAATCGGTTCATTAATGTAGGAGGAGTTGCGCACACAAGAATTTGTCCGGACGGAAAGACGTACGGATGGACGGACGGACGTATGGACGGATGTACGGACGTACAGGGCGATTCCTATATAGCCCCCACTTCTTCGAAGCGGGGGTATAATAAATCCAATATGTTTGGTTTATTCCAATGAGGTGTTACATGATATGGATTTGTTGACATTTTTATTTAAATTTGAAAAAAAAATAATTAAAATAACAAATTTTTATAACGTGCATGTTGGCTAAATTTCGAAGCAGGCAACAGGATTTCATTAAATCAAATACAGTGAAAAACAAAATAATGTGTAAGCAATATGATCATGTAGGCGAAGGCCATAAGGAAATGTATACATAAAGATAATTTTTTGTTGTTGAAATTTGTATTTACATGTGGCCTTCCACAGAACAGCACTGAATACTTAAAGAGCCCACACATATATGGTTTACATTTGGAAAAACACATTTACAATGTGCAACATGTATTCAAAATCGGTTCTTTAATGTAGGAGGAGTTGCACACACAAGAATCCCATTTGAAAACCCATAATAAATCCAAGTTAAAGGAAGATAACCTGGTTAAAATTGTCGCAGATCAAAAATTGGGGAATATGCTTATGTTCACTTAGTTGTGATAATGTTTGAAAGGTTTCGTCAAAATTGATTGATAAATGTAGGAGGAGTTGCACGCACAAGAATTTCATGTAGAAATCCATAATAAATCTAAGTTAAAGGGAGATAACCTAGTTAAAATTGCCACAGCTCAAAAATTTTGGAATATGCGCATGCTCACTTAGTAGTGATGATGTCTGTAAACTTTCGTCCAAATTGATTGATAAATGTAGGAGGAGTTGCGCACACAAGAATTTCATGCAGAAACCCATATTAAATCAAAGTTCAAGAGCGATAACCTGGTTAAAATTGTCGCAGATCAAAAAGTTTGGAATAAGCACATGTTCACTTAGTAGAGATGATGTTTGAAAGGTTTCATCAAAATCGGTTCATTAATGTAGGAGGAGTTGCGCACACAAGAATTTGTTCGAATGGAAAGCCATAATAAATCTAAGTCAAAGGGAGATAACCTGGTTAAAATTGTCGCAGATCAAAAATCTTGGAATATGCACATGTTCACTTAGTAGTGATGATGTCTGAAAAGTTTTGTCCAAATTGATGGATAAATGTAGGAGGAGTTGCACGCACAAGAATTTCATGTAGAAACCCATAATAAATCTAAGTTAAAGGGAGATAACCTAGTTAAAATTGCCACAGCTCAAAAATTTTGGAATATGCGCATGTTCACTTAGTAGTGATGATGTCTGTAAACTTTCGTCCAAATTGATTGATAAATGTAGGAGGAGTTGCGCACACAAGAATTTCATGCAGAAACCCATATTAAATCAAAGTTCAAGAGCGATAACCTGGTTAAAATTGTCGCAGATCAAAAAGTTTGGAATAAGCACATGTTCACTTAGTAGAGATGATGTTTGAAAGGTTTCATCAAAATCGGTTCATTAATGTAGGAGGAGTTGCGCACACAAGAATTTGTTCGAATGGAAAGCCATAATAAATCTAAGTCAAAGGGAGATAACCTGGTTAAAATTGTCGCAGATCAAAAATCTTGGAATATGCACATGTTCACTTAGTAGTGATGATGTCTGAAAAGTTTTGTCCAAATTGATGGATAAATGTAGGAGGAGTTGCACGCACAAGAATTTCATGTAGAAACCCATAATAAATCTAAGTTAAAGGGAGATAACCTAGTTAAAATTGCCACAGCTCAAAAATTTTGGAATATGCGCATGTTCACTTAGTAGTGATGATGTCTGTAAACTTTCGTCCAAATTGATTGATAAATGTAGGAGGAGTTGCGCACACAAGAATTTCATGCAGAAACCCATATTAAATCAAAGTTCAAGAGAGATAACCTGGTTAAAATTGTCGCAGATCAAAAAGTTTGGAATATGCACATGTTCACTTAGTAGAGATGATGTTTGAAAGGTTTCATCAAAATCGGTTCATTAATGTAGGAGGAGTTGCGCACACAAGAATTTGTTCGAACGGAAAGACATAATAAATCTAAGTCAAAGGGAGATAACCTGGTTAAAATTGTCGCAGATCAAAAATCTTGGAATATGCGCATGTTCACTTAGTAGTGATGATGTCTGAAAAGTTTTGTCCAAATTGATTGATAAATGTAGGAGGAGTTGCGCACACAAGAATTTCATGTAGAAACCCATATTAAATCAAAGTTCAAGAGAGATAACCTGGTTAAAATTGTCGCAGATTAAAAAGTTTGGAATATGCACATGTTCACTTAGTAGAGATGATGTTTGAAAGGTTTCATCAAAATCGTTTCATTAATGTAGGAGGAGTTGCGCACACAAGAATTTGTTCGGATGGAAAGACACAATAAATCTAAGTCAAAGGGAGATAACCTGGTTAAAATTGTCGCAGATCAAAAATCTTGGAATATGTGCATGTTCACTTAGTAGTGATGATGTCTGAAAAGTTTTGTTCAAATTGATTGATAAATGTAGGAGGAGTTGCGCACACAAGAATTTCATATAGAAACCCATATTAAATCAAAGTTCAAGAGAGATAACCTGGTTAAAATTGTCGCAGATCAAAAAGTTTGGAATATGCACATGTTCACTTAGTAGAGATGAAGGTTTCATCAAAATCGGTTCATTAATGTAGGAGGAGTTGCGCACACAAGAATTTGTCCGGACGGAAAGACGTACGGATGGACAGATGGATGGACATATGGACGGACGTACGGACATACAGGGCGATTCCTATATAGCCCCCACTTCTTCGAAGCGGGGGTATAATAAATCCAATATGGCCACCAGTCAGCCATCTTGAAACCAAGCAGGAAAAGAATTATGTCACGCACTGCTCCTCATCATGTTGAAAATTTTGGTGAAGTTTCATGAAAATGCGACTAAAATTGTGGAAGTAGTTCGCTCCACGAGTACTTTGCGAAATCCAATATGGCCTCCAGTCGGCCATCTTGAATCCGATCTGGAAAACATTTATGTCACGCACTGCTCCTCATCATATCGATCAATTGATATTGAGTTTCATAAAAATGCAGCAAGAATTGTAGAAATAGTTCGTTCCACAAGTATTTTTCAAAATCCAATATGGCCACCAGTCGGCCATCTTGAATCCGATCTGGAAAAAAATAATTACGTCACGCACTTCCCCTCATCATGTTGATCATTTCTGTGAAGTTTCACGAAAATGCAACTAAAACTGTGGAAGTAGTTCGCTCCACAAGTTTATATGTGCAATGGACCAACGGTGACAACAGACCGACGGACAAGTTGACTCCTATATATCCCCCTAAACTTCATTTTGTGGGAGTATAATGAATGGTTAACCCCTAAAGGATTATTTCCAACTTTTATCTCAGAACAGGTGCCCTTAACATGCCATTCTGAATAGGTTTTGATGACAATACACAAATTACATGGGCAGTGGTTTCTTTTCAAGTCTTGGATGACTTTGGGTTTATTCCAATGAGGTGTTACATGATATGGATTTGTTGACATTTTTATTTAAATTTGAAAAAAAAATAATTAAAATAACAAATTTTTATAACGTGCATGTTGGCTAAATTTCGAAGCAGGCAACAGGATTTCATTAAATCAAATACAGTGAAAAACAAAATAATGTGTAAGCAATATAAACTGTACTCTTTCTTGATGTCTTACCTTTCTATTCCCATCAAATGCAGCATGACTTGGTGATCGGCATCGAGAATGAGAAGTGCCTGGTCGAACACCAGTGCTGCTAAAATTATACCTCTCAGCTCTCAAAATGGCTCCACTAGACTTTGGACGAAATTTTGATGATGTTACCATACCAGAGTGTTTTGTAAGTGAAAGAGATGAAACCTGGGTTTCAGGCACTTGTGTCTCTGCAGTAGTGTCCATCTTCTTCCTCAATCAAAGTTCCACAACACTGATACACAAAAAGAATGTGTTCTCACACTATCATTCAAACATGAAGATCCACAGCCTTTACAAGACATGTGAACTTCTTTAGACTGGTGTTAAAGGTTTCTTTTGTTCTGTCTCTACAAGAAACGAAAAAATCCATACTTCATAAAGAGATAAACACTATTTTTCACGCTTTCTAAATGCTGTATCCAAAACTGATCAATATTTTCATCATTCTGCCGAATGATTAATGACTTTAATTGACACTACCTGTAATTATTATATGCATACCTTCAGAGAGAAGCATTTAATAGATCAATAAAAACTCACCTGTAAATATTTTTAATTCACACTCAAAATTAACTGCTTTCAAACACCTTTAAATTTGAGTGTTTGCTTTTCATTTTATCAACAGTAGTAATTCATAAATGAGTACAGAGTGAAACCCTACCAACCCTTTCCTTATGGTAATGGCAATATCTGGCAAACATTCTTCACAAACATCGTCATTTAAATTGCATTATGTTAATTGTACAGTGGAGCCCACTTAATTGTATATCTTTTAACCCTTTACCCAATGCAGACGATATCAAAATTTATTATTTTAAATATCATTTTTCAAATTTTTCAAAACATTTCAACAAAACAATATCATGTGACCTCTCCCTGCAGGTATGCATATGATAATTACAGGTAGTGTCAATTAAAGTCATTAATCATTCAGCAGAATGATGAAAATATTGATCAGACTTAATTGTATATCTTTTAACCCTTTACCCAATGCAGACGATATCAAAATTTATTATTTTAAATATCATTTTTTCAAATTTTTCAAAACATTTGAACAAAACCATATCATGTGACCTCTCTCTGCAGGTATGCATATGATAATTATGCAGGTATGCATAATTATCATATGCATACCTGCAGAGAGAAGCATTTAATATTGATCTATTAAATGCTTCTCTCTGCAGGTATGCATATGATAATTACAGGTAGTGTCAATTAAAGTCATTAATCATTTGGCAGAATGATGAAAATATTGATCACACTTAATTGTATATCTTTTAACCCTTTACCCAATGCAGAAGATATCAAAATTTATTATTTTAAATATCATTTTTTCAAATTTTTCAAAACAATTCAACAAAACCATATCATGTGACCCCACGTTGGAACGAGCTCGATGAGCTCGTTCCAACGAAGGGTCAAATGATATGGTTCTGTTGAAATGTTTTGAAAAATAATATTTTTTCAACTGCTGAATTTGCATATTACATGGGCGGATGGGGCCGATTCCTTGGGTAAAGGGTTAACTGAATAACCCTGTTAATTGAATATAATTTCCCAACACAAAACCATTTATCATACCTCCAGGACAAATTTGACCTGTTAATTGAATATTGGTTATAGAGTAAACTCCTGTTAACTGAATAAAAAAATCTTGTAACCTGTCAAGAAATTACCCTGACTCTCCTTAGTTTTCCTTTGATTATAGACCTATTTGGCCTCAGTACATCCAATACAGACTTTTAATCTGTTATATCTTGTTTGACAGAGCTTATGGAGCTCTGTCAAACAGGATATAATAGAATAAATGCTAAGTTTATCTCTAGAATACAGGAAGGTGACATAATTCCTGTTAATTGAATAATCATGTTAATTGAATAATTTTCAATGGCAAAGTGGCTATTCAGTTAACAGGGTTCCACTGTATATAGAGCTGGGAGGTTTTGATTTTTCTGATTCGGTTTCTGTTTGGGTTCAGGAAAAAATCTCGGTTTGGTTCGGTTTTTCTGTGTGTTAACTGGTAGAATGCTAAGTTATTTTTGATCATCAGAATTTGTTCATGTGTATTTGCCTTGCTACAATTTATGGGAGAGTGCCAAGAGGCACTCTCCCATAAATTCTAACATGGCCAACCCGTATAGACTAAGTAATTTTACTTCTAAGATAATATGAAGCACATCCACAGAATATGATAGCTTTAGGTTGGGGTACTTGCTCTTCATATTAAAGCCCTGATAGTGGCTTCTAGCATTCTACCAGTTAATAACATACAGTAAAGAACACTTCAGGCTCCTTAACTTGGAAAAAAAATCCTCTATAGGTTGTACGACATCACTCACTACTAAAGCCCTCTCTGTATTGGGTTCAGCCTAACTTTCCTTTGGGTTTTAGAGGATTACTTACTAAGCCTATTCAATAAGAAAAAACACAAATCAGAGTGACAAATGAATAAGGTCCATCTAAACTATGTTGTGTTCTCATTGTCACGTTTTTACCCTCATTGACTTATGCGGTGGCCGAATCAATAAGGGAGAAAATGTACCAATGAGAACATGGCCTATTTGCCCCACGTCTGGATAGACTAAGTGATGCGAGTCCATAGTGGTCACTAATTCAGTTCCCTCCCAGTAAGGTAGTTTGATCAGTTTAACCCTTTACCCAACGTAACTTTCAAAAACCGGCCAGCGCTATTCTAAAAAATCGCCAATTAATTTTCATTATATTTTCATTTTTTGTCTCAAAAACATAGGTTATGACTCCTCTTTGGAACGAGCTCATCGAGCTCGTTCCAATGAGGGTCATAACCTATGTTTTTGAGACAGAAAATTAAAAAAATTAGTTATTCAAGAATTTTGTTTGCAAGTGTCGTCTGCTTTTCATGTTAGGTAAAGGGTTAAGCACAAACACAATAGAACCATTAGGTCGTTTTTTGCTGGATCTTGCGGGTTGGTTTTCCAGTTTGCCACAAAAACCAGAACCGAACTTAAAAACCGTAAAACAGCCCAACTCTAATTGCATATGCAGACCCAACAATAATCTTTTGTAACAGGATACTCTTGTGTTCTTAACTGGTAGAGTTCTGGAAGCCCATATTTGGGCTTTATTCTAAAACACAGGTTCTACAGATTAAAGTCCCCATATTCGGTGGAGGTGCTTCTTATTTTCTTTGAAGTGCAGCTATTTTGTTTACAAGTATCTGCTTTGTTATAATTTAGGCACTCTCCCAAAAATTGCACTGAGGCAAAGACTCGGGAACAAATTCTGACAATCAAAATAATTTAACATTCTTCCAGATAAAAAACATGCATGTATGTTTATTAATTTTGTGGAATGTTTCCACTCTGTATGAAGCTTATTTGGACCTGTATGTCTATTAAAATCGCCCTTTCAATAGAGAGGAGTTCTTGAAATCAGTTAGTCGACACGAGATTGTGTAATATTCTTTTGTGTAAGACAGTGTGTTCATTGTTATAATCATGATGGATAAATGTCTGATAGTTTTCTATCAAAACTAACTGCAATATTGGCAAAATAAGCTGGACTTTAGATAAAATTAACAAGCATTTACCCTTGATGAATTTCAATCCTGTACTATTATTTGGGCCTATACTTTTATTTGCCTTTGATAAATTTTCCACCCTGTACAGTACGTGGAGAGTGGATTGTAACTAAATCACCCGCAGAGTGGAATTATCACCCAAGCTATAACTTTCAAATTCTGTACATATCGACAAAAAACACAAACATTGTTTCAGCCAAAGGACCTCCGGGTTTAACCCGGAGGTCCATTGGCTGAAACTTTGCTTGTGCTGGTTATGCTCTGCAACAAATTTGCAATTATTGCCTGGGTGGAATCTCCACTCTGCGAGTGATTTAGTGAGAATACACTCTCCACATACTGTACTTTTATTCCCACCTGTTCATTTATTTAGACCTCAAGAGTAGCCTGACCAGTCTCTATTAAAGGTGAATTCAATTAGATCTGAGGTTCTAGTTGTGGACAGTGGAAGATATGTATGCAGGAAAACATATAATGTGGTTTATTCTAATGAAAGATGAGCACATAAACAAACTCAAATAAAAATAAACTGAAATGTCCATTCAAACATTTGAAAACTGATATTAATAGATGAAACCATGGCCACTTCCCTGACTAATGTTTGACTGCACTGGGAAGCTACTCCATTACCTCTGAACAGTATAGGTCACTGTTAGATGGACGAGTTTGTAAGGTGTCCAAATGATAAGGGATACTATTCCAGTACTAAGTTGCAGGAGGAGCATCATTTCGCAAGACCTAGGGTGGATAAATAGATTTCATCCTAGCTTCTCTGAGTGGGTCTAACTGATAAGGGACATTGTTCCTGGTACCCTTTTATGGGAGATTAGCAAATTTACCAACCTGCAGTAGGCTTGGCAAAATACCACAGCAGTGACAGCACACAGTTAACTAAAACTCCATTGCTGCAGAAGTGGGGGCCTACACACCAAAACAAGGTGTGTAGGCCCCCACTTGTTTTGGTGGGGTTTCCCATCACACCAAAACAAGAAAAATGTGCGAGTGGCAACACACTAATCAAAACAAGAGGCTCCATGGAGCTTGAGAGGCACAACTAACCAAAGCTGTTTAAAGAAGGAATTAATTAGCATTTATGGCTAGTCAACACACAACACCACAGAGGAATGAAGTTATTTAATTATTTATAACTCTGTTGTCCATGCCAGATGACTTTTGTCTAGTAAACTAGGGACTCCAATTATCAACCTAGGCACTTAACTTAAACAAACCTTGAATCTGAGCCTTTCCCCTCCACCCCCGGGATGCCGTATACCAAGTATCTATAGATTCTGAATGGTGAATCTGAAGAAGGAGATTTTTTTTAAAGATTATTTGTCATATTGCTCTATGTTAAAATTTCGTCTCCCACGGGGAGCCAAATATACATTCAGGGACTTAATTTTAACAAAATTGAATCTGAACCAAGTATCAAACAATTCTGAATGGTCTCAAAAAGATTTCAAAGAATATTCTTCTTTTGCACCAAGTTAAAATTAGGGCTCCTGACTGGTGGTTCGGGAGAAGAAGATTTTGAGAATATTATCATTTTATCACAATTCCCCTCTCCCCATAGGGAACACAAATATCAACCCAGGGACTTTATTTGAATAAATTGAATCTGAACCCTTTAAGGATGGTGTATACCATGTATCAAAGATACTAACTGGGGGTTCGTGAAAAGAAGATTTTTAACCCTTTATCTAACATGAAAAGCAGACGACACTTGCAAACAAAATTCTTGAATGACTGATTTTTTTGCAATTTTTGTCTCAAAGACATAGATTATGACCTCTCATTGGAACGAGCTCAATGAGCTTGTTCCAATGAGGGGTCATAACCTATGTTTTTGAGACAAACAATGAAAAAATAATGAAAATTAATTGGCAATTTTTTAGAATAGCACTGGCTGATTTTGGTTGTTACAATGGATAAAGGGTTAAAGAATATTCCCCCTTGATTTGAAGAAACTTGAATCTGACCTCTGAAAGGATTCTGTATACTGACAAGTGGTTCTGGAGAAGAAAAGTATTAAAGATTATTCCTCATACTGGACTAAGTTAAAATTCTAGTCCCCATAGGGAGCCCAAATATTAACTGACAGACCTGCTTTGAGCAAACTCGAATCTGATCCTTGTAAGCATGAAGTATACTCAGTATCAAAAGATTTTGAAAGGTAAATCTGAAGAAGAATTTTAAAGATTATTCCCCATATTGCATTATGTTAAAATTTGGGCTCCTATAGAGAGCCCAATTATTGACCAATGAACAATCTTTATACAGTAATGATTCTACATAATAAATATCAAAAGATTCTGACCAGTTGTTCTGGAGAAGAGGAGTTTTAAATTGATTTGAACAAAATTAGATCTAACCTCCCTAAGGATCCTGTACAACAAATATCACACGATTCTGACAGGTGGATCTGAAGAAGATTTTTAAAGAGTATTCCCCATATTGCACTAAGTTAAAATTCAGGGCCCTGTATTGAGTGATAATATACTACTCAGTTTGCTAAGCACCAAATATTTGACACATCATTTTGAAATTTGCTTGTGACATATTTGCGATATTTTTGGTGGATATGATTGAGGAATGTATTGAGATGGTCCCCAGTGTTTTCATTAGCTCTCTTGACAGGCAGACTTTTCATGAGTCATGGAAAGCATGTACCCCTTGATTTTCATGATGTTTCATGACATGTGTAGGGTATTCATTCTTCATTTCAACACAAACCCTTGTGATTTAATGATTGAATATGGCAAATGCAAATGTAAGAAGACATTTGTCTGAAGCAGAAATGTGGCGGGCTGTAGGGATGGTGGAGCAGGGGGCTACCCATTGTCAGGTTGGTGAAGCCCTTGGTGTGCACCATACGGAGATCACCAGAGCTTGGGTAAGATTTCTGCAGTATGGCACACCAATAAGACGGCATGGTGGTGGCAGAGACATGGCAATATCTGCAGCTGAAGACTGGTTTTTGATCATTCAGGCACTTAGGAAGTGCTTTGCCACAGCAACTCAGCTTCGCAGTGACCTTCAGAATTGTTATAGCCCCCATATCATATTGAGATTGAGATATCCTTAGTAGATAATTATATGAGAAAGATATTTTTTTTATTTCTGCATTTTCTGCTTGGACTCACTCATTTGCACTCAGTGACCTTGTTTACATCTTTGTTACACTGATCTACAGTTATTGTACATATAGCTGTTGATTGTTTAAGTAGGTCAGGTACCTTGTTTACATGGATTGTGGCAGAATCACCTGGAGACTGATAGAAACTGACAGAACATTGTAGACATTTCATCTTCTAGGACATTCTATCTGGTTACTATATAAAGGTTTGTCAACAGAATTCCAAAACTCATTTTTTTAGAAAGCCATTTGAGAAAGACTCACTTCAGTTGTTTTAGAACAGTGCATTTATTATAGAAGCAGTGCTTCTTTGTGAATTTGGAAGATTGATTCCAAAAGAGAATTTTGAAGAGAATCTATTCATCTTGGAAAAGAGAATTTATACTTTCTGTGAAACAGAATAATATTATTTTGTGAAAAGCCAGGATGCTACTGGATTATTTGGAAATTACCTGTGGCGCCAATACTTCTTGGATTTTTACTCCATTTGAATTTTGCAGAGCATTTTATTATATTTTATTGGAGACTGCTGAAATTTCTAAGTGAACATTTTATTATAAATCGACGGGATACTGTTTCCGAAGAGACATTCTTGGATTTAAAACTACCAGCTGGTAACTTTCTTCACAAGATTCTTCACCACTGGATTACTGGATTCTGTCAAACTGTACTTTGGACTAATTCAACTAGATGGTGTCACTTGTGTGCAAAGCACACTATGGTGTATCCACGCATTTGCATCCTTGACTTTGTATGAATGCTTGATACAAAGATGAAATGTATTATATGACACACTAAAATCATATTGAGTGGCACAGGTGACACAGCTTCGTGCGCATCTACAGACTCCACTGCAACATTTGAGCACGGTTTTAGTGTTTCGAATTACATACATGTACCCTGGGAGAATTTTGCCGGAAACGGTTTAAGAAAACACAAAAGTGGCAACGGTGGCACAGCCACATGGCACCCGAAAAATTTGAAACCTTCGTGTGCATCTACAGACCCTACTGCAACATCTGAGCATGGTTTTAGCATTTCGAATTACATACTCTAGGAGCTTTTCTCTGGAAACAATCTAAGAAAACATGAAAGTGGCAATGGAGGCACCGCCAAGTGGCACCCCCAAAATCCGAAGCCTTCGTGCGCATCTACAGACCCTACTGCAACATTTGAGCATGGTTTTAGCATTTTGAATTACATACCCAGGAGCCTTTCGCCGGAAAGGGTCTAAGAAAACACGAAAGTGGCAATGGTGGCACAGCCACGTGGCACCTGAAAAATCCGAAACCTTCGTGTGCATCTACAGACCCCACTGCAACATTTGAGCATGGTTTTAGCGTTTCGAATTACATACTCTAGGAGTCTTTTGCCGGAAACGGTCTAAGAAAACATGTAAGTGGCAACAGTAGCGCAGCCACGTGGCCGCCAAAAAATCCGAAACCTCTGTGCACATCTACAGACCCTACTGCAACATCTGAGCATGCTTTTAGCATTTCGAATTACATACTCTAGGAGCCTTTCGTCGGAAACAGTGTAAGAAAACATGAAAGTGGCAACAGTGGCACAGCCACATTGCACCTGAAAAATCCAAAACCTTCGTGCGCATCTACAGACCCTACTGCAACATCTGAGCATGGATTTAGCATTTCGAATTACATATCCTACGAGCCTTTTGCCGGAAACGGTCTAAGAAAACACAAAAGTGGCTACGCTGGCACAGCCACGTGGCACCCGAAAAATCCGAAACCTTTGTGCGCATCTATAGTCCCTACTGCAAGATATGAGCATGGTTTTAGCATTTCGAATTACATTCCCTACGAGCCTTTCGCCGGAAACGATCTAAGAAAACACGAAAGTGGCTACGGTGACACAGCCACGTGGCACCCGAAAAATCTGAAACCTTTGTGTGCATCTATAGACCCTACTGCAACATATGAGCATGGTTTTAGCATTTCGAATTACATACCCTACGAGCCTTTCGCCGGAAACGGTTCAAGAAAACACAAAAGTGGCTACGGTGGCACAGCCATGTGGCACCCGAAAAATCTGAAACCTTCCTGCGCATCTATAGACCCTACTGCAACATCTGAGCATGGATTTAGCATTTCGAATTACATATCCTACGAGCCTTTTGCCGGAAACGGTCTAAGAAAACACAAAAGTGGCTACGGTGGCACAGCCACGTGGCACCCGAAAAATCCGAAACCTTCCTACATATCTACAGATCATTTAGCAACACCCTAGTGTAATTTTAGAACTCCGAATTACATAGGTTGGGACTATTCAGCAAAAAAGTGAAAAAATAACGCATTTTTTAAGTGGCTCCACAGAAGCCACCTGGTGGCACAAAAATTTAAAAGTTGTATTTTTGGGTTGCACAGACCCTATCGAACAACTGTAGAAAGTTACAGCGTTTCGAATTACAAAACCGGACGTACGGAAGTACGGACGTACAGACGTATGGCCGTACGGACGTACGGCCATATGGACGTACGGACGGAGATCATGACAATATCCCCGCATTTTTTAAAATGCGGGGATAATAATTGATAAGTACCACTGTTTTTATTTTCTGTAAACCAATCAGTGTAAAAGATCTTTGTATCATTTTTTTTTATATTAATTTTTTTTATTAAATTTTAGAATAGTTAAATTCATAGTTATTGTTGCTGATTCTCAGATTTCTTTCTGTTACCAATATCAATAATATTTCCATACCGTAACAAGAATGCATCTAGGGTAAATGTCTAGAAGAAGACTATCCGAGCAAGGTTGCACGAATGTGGTCTCCGATCGAGAAGACCATGTATTCGCATTCCACTGTCTCAGAACCACAGCCAGGCACGATATGAAAGGGCCATGGACCACGTTGGATGGACCAGAGAAGATTGGCAACCTGTCCTTTTTACAGATGAGTCAAGGTACTGCCTAGACCACACAGATAGGCATTTTAGGGTATGGAGAAGACCAGGAGAGCAATTCCATGCAGCCAACATTGCTGAGCATGACTGCTATGGTGGAGGGTCAATCATGGACTGGGACGGCATCAGCAGGGATTGACGTGCAGAGCTCTGTGTTCTTGAATCTGGTACATTGACTGCACAGCGGTATATTGATGAGATCCTGGATGTCCACGTCAGATTGTATGCAGGTGCAGTGGGTGATTCATTCTGATGGACGATAATGCCCGTCCTTATGTTGCCCATGCTGTCGGGGAGTACCGACAGAGGGAGGGGATTGAGCATATGGACTGGCCAGCAAGATCCCCTGACCTCAATCCAATCAAACATGTCTGGAATGAGTTGCAGCTTGCAATTTCAGCCCGTCAGTCCAGCCAAGAAGTTTCTAGGAGCTTGGTGCCATGCTGGTCCATGAATGGAACAACGTCCCAGAAAGGACCACCAGGAACCTAATTGGGAGCACGAGAAGGCATTGTCGAGCTGTAATGAACAGTAATGGGTCTCATACTCAATACTGAAGCCATACCAGTTCGCTCTGTCAACTTTTTGGCAAAATGAAAAATTTCCTCTTTTACCAGTAATATCCATTTTCCCTGGTTATCGTATTCAAAAGCTAAAAGATAATGTCAAACACAAATAAAATCTTAATTTCTGTACTTAAATCATTAAAGATATAATTAAATAAAAAATATATACACTTTTCATTACAATATTTCAACTAAAACGTAAAACAGGTAGTTGGATATACTTGGTGCTTAGCAAACTTTGAGTGGTGTATGAACCAAGGGGCTTAATTTTGACAAGCTTGTATTTGACCCATCTATGGATACTGTATACCAAATATCAAAAGATTCTGATCAGTGGTTCTGGGGAAGAGATTTTTTAAACTTGAAGAGATTTTTGAAAGTTGATGCAAATATGCTGATTCAGCATTTTTTCAATCCCTTGCACCTTGTTTTGCTTGAATCAAGTACTTATGACTCAATAATACAACACACCAAATTTGGTTCAAATCGGCCCAGAAAATTTTGAGCAGGGTAAAAAATATTGCCCCTCCCATTACAAAGGCAAATATCGCTCCACGAACTTCGTTTGAACAAACTTGATTTTACACCTCAAAAGGAAGCTCCACAGCAATTATCAATTCACTGTACCCACTGGTTCATGAGAAGATTTTTAAAAAAGATTTGAGCAATTTCCCGCACATCCTCCCTATGGGGCTGGGCAAGTTGATTTGAACAAAAACAAAATACGATGTCAGGACAAGCAATCACCTCAAATTTAACTGAAATCGGTTCTGCAGTTTTGGAGGAGCAGGTGCAAAGAGTCACTGATGACGGACTGTGAATGATCACAATAGCTCATCCTGACTTTCAATCAGGTGAGCTAAAAAATCCTAATACTGATAACAAGTTGACCTAATAATAAAACCTGTAACAAGTATGACAATATACAACTGATAACATACAGTGCAGTCTGGCATAAGTCAGGCACCTGGACAGTATAACTAATTATCCCCGCATTTTAAAAAATGCGGGGATATTGTCATGATCTCCGTCCGTACGTCCGTACGTCCGTACATCTGTACGTCCGTACGGCCGTATGTCCGCACGTCCGTACTTCCGTACGTCCGGTTTTGTAATTCGAAACGCTGTAACTTTCTACAGTTGTTCGATAGGGTCTGTGCAACCCAAAAATATAACTTTTAAATTTTTGTGCCACCAGGTGGCTTCTGTGGAGCCACTTAAAACATGCGTTATTTTTTCACTTTTTTGCTGAATAGTCCCAACCTATGTAATTCAGAGTTCTAATATTACACTAGGGTGTTGCTAAATGATCTGTAGATATGTAGGAAGGTTTCGGATTTTTCGGGTGCCACGTGGCTGTGCCACCGTAGCCACTTTTGTGTTTTCTAGACCGTTTCCGGCAAAAGGCTCGTAGGATATGTAATTCGAAATGCTAAATCCATGCTCAGATGTTGCAGTAGGGTCTATAGATGCGCACGAAGGTTTCGGATTTTTCGGGTGCCACGTGGCTGTGCCACCGTAGCCACTTTCGTGTTTTCTTAGACCGTTTCTGGCAAAAGGCTCTTAGGGTATGTAATTCGAAACGCTAAAACCATGCTCAAAGTTGCAGTAGGGTCTGTAGATGTGCACGAAGGTTTCAGATTTTTCAGGTGCCACGTGGCTGTGCCACCATTGCCACTTTTGTGTTTTCTTAGACCGTTTCCGGCGAAAGGCTCCTAGGGTATGTAATTCGAAACGCTAAAACCATGCTCAAATGTTGCAGTGGGGCCTGTAGATGCGCACGAAGGTTTTGGATTTTTCAGGTGCCACGTGGCTGTGCCACCGTTGCCACTTTTGTGTTTTCTTAGACCGTTTCCGGCGAAAGGCTCTTAGGGTATGTAATTCGAAACGCTAAAACCATGCTCAAATGTTGCAGTGGGGTCTGTAGATGTGCACAAAGGTGTCAGATTTTTCAGCTGCCACCTGGCTGCGCCACCATTGCCACTTTCGTGTTTTCTTAGACCGTTTCCGGCGAAAGGCTCCTAGGGTATGTAATTCGAAATGCTAAAACCATGCTCAAATGTTGCAGTAGGGTCTGTAGATGTGCACAAAGATTTCCGATTTTTCAGGTGCCTTGTGACTGTGCCACCATTGCCACTTTTGTGTTTTCTTAGCCCGTTTGCGGCAAAAGGCTCCTAGGGTATGTAATTCGAAATGCTAAAACCATGCTCAAATGTTGCAGTAGGGTCTGTAGATGCACACAAAGGTTTCGGATTTTTCAGATGCCACGTGGCTGTGCCAAGTTGCCACTTTTGTGTTTTCTTAGACCGTTTCCGGCGAAAGGCTCCTAGGGTATGTAATTCGAAATGCTAAAACCATGCTCAAATGTTGCAGTGGGGTCTGTAGATGCGCAAAAAGGTTTCAGATTTTTCAGGTGCCACGTGGCTGTGCCACTGTTGCCGCTTTTGTGTTTTCTTAGACCGTTTCCGACGAAAGGCTCCTAGGGTATGTAATTCGAAATGCTAAAACCATGCTCAAATGTTGCAGAGGGGTCTGCAGATGCGCACAAAGGTTTTGGATTTTTCAGCTGCCATGTGGCTGCGCCACCATTGCCACTTTTGTGTTTTCTTAGACCGTTTCCGTCGAAAGGCTCCTAGGGTATGTAATTCGAAACACTAAAACCATGCTCAAATGTTGTAGTGGGGTCTGTAGATGCACACGAAGGTTTCCGATTTTTCAGGTACCACGTGGCTGTGCCACCGTTGCCACTTTTGTGTTTTCTTAGACCGTTTCCGGTGAAAGGCTCCTAGGGTATGTAATTCGAAATGCTAAAACCATTCTCAAATGTTGCATTGGAGTCTGTAGATGCGCACGAAGGTTTCAGATTTTTCAGCTGCCATGTGGCTGCGCCACCATTGCCACTTTCGTGTTTTCTTAGACCGTTTCCGGCGAAAGGCTCCTAGGGTATGTAATTCGAAATGCTAAAAGCACGCTCAGATGTTGCAGTAGGGTCTGTAGATGCGCACGAAGGTTTCGGATTTTTCAGGTGCCACGTGGCTGTGCTACCGTTGCCACTTTTGTGTTTTCTTAGACCGTTTCCAGCGAAAGGCTCCTAGGGTATGTAATTCGAAACGCTAAAACCATGCTCAAATGTTGCAGTGGGGTCTGTAGATGCGCACAAAGGTTTTGGATTTTTCAGGTGGCTCGTGGCTGTGCCACCGTTGCCACTTTTGTGTTTTCTTAGACCGTTTCCAGCGAAAGGCTCCTGGGGTATGCAATTCGAAATGCTAAAACCATGCTCAAATGTTGCAGTGGGGTCTGTAGATGCGCAAAAAGGTTTCAGATTTTTCAGGTGCCACGTGGCTGTGCCACTGTTGCCGCTTTTGTGTTTTCTTAGACCGTTTCCGACGAAAGGCTCCTAGGGTATGTAATTCGAAATGCTAAAACCATGCTCAAATGTTGCAGAGGGGTCTGTAGATGCGCACAAAGGTTTTGGATTTTTCAGCTGCCATGTGGCTGCGCCACCATTGCCACTTTTGTGTTTTCTTAGACCGTTTCCGTCGAAAGGCTCCTAGGGTATGTAATTCGAAACACTAAAACCATGCTCAAATGTTGTAGTGGGGTCTGTAGATGCACACGAAGGTTTCCGATTTTTCAGGTACCACGTGGCTGTGCCACCGTTGCCACTTTTGTGTTTTCTTAGACCGTTTCCGGTGAAAGGCTCCTAGGGTATGTAATTCGAAATGCTAAAACCATTCTCAAATGTTGCATTGGAGTCTGTAGATGCGCACGAAGGTTTCAGATTTTTCAGCTGCCATGTGGCTGCGCCACCATTGCCACTTTCGTGTTTTCTTAGACCGTTTCCGGCGAAAGGCTCCTAGGGTATGTAATTCGAAATGCTAAAAGCACGCTCAGATGTTGCAGTAGGGTCTGTAGATGCGCACGAAGGTTTCGGATTTTTCAGGTGCCACGTGGCTGTGCTACCGTTGCCACTTTTGTGTTTTCTTAGACCGTTTCCAGCGAAAGGCTCCTAGGGTATGTAATTCGAAACGCTAAAACCATGCTCAAATGTTGCAGTGGGGTCTGTAGATGCGCACAAAGGTTTTGGATTTTTCAGGTGGCTCGTGGCTGTGCCACCGTTGCCACTTTTGTGTTTTCTTAGACCGTTTCCAGCGAAAGGCTCCTGGGGTATGTAATTCGAAATGCTAAAACCATGCTCAAATGTTGCAGTGGGGTCTGTAGATGCACACGGAGATTTCGGATTTTTCAGCTGCCACCTGGCTGCGACACCATTGCCACTTTCGTGTTTTCTTAGACCGTTTCCGGCGAAAGGCTGCAAGGGTATGTAATTCGAAATGCTAAAACCATGCTCAAATGTTGCAGTAGGGTCTGTAGATGTGCACGAAGGTTTCCGATTTTTCAGGTGCCACGTGGCTGTGCCACCATTGCCACTTTTGTGTTTTCTTAGACCATTTCCGGCGAAAGGCTCCTAGGGTATGTAATTCAAAACGCTAAAACCATGCTCAAATGTTTCAGTGGGGTCTGTAGATGTGCACGAAGGTTTCAGATTTTTCAGCTGCCTAGTGGCTGTGCTGTTGCCACTTTCACATTTTCTTAGACCGTTTCCGGTGAAAGGCTCCTAGGGTATGTAATTCGAAATCCTAAAACCATGCTCAAATGTTGCAGTAGGGTCTGTAGATGCGCACGAAGATTTTGGATTTTTGGGGTGCCACGTGGCTGTGCTACCATTGCCTCTTTCATGTTCTCTTAGATCATTTCCGGCGAAAGGCTCCTACAGTATGTATTTCAAAATGGTAAAACCATGCTCAAATGTTGCAGTAGGGTCTTTAGATGTGCACAAAGTTTTCGGATTGTTCAGGTGCCACGTGGCTGTGCCACCATTGCCACTTTCGTGTTTTCTTAGACCGTTTCCGGCGAAAGTCTCCTAGAGTATGTAATTCGAAATGCTAAAACCATTCTGAGATGTTGCAGTAGAGTCTGTAAATGCGTAGGAAGGTTTTGGATTTTTGGGGTGCTAAGTGGCTGTGTCACCGTTGCCACTTTTGTGTTTTCTTAGACCGTTTCCAGCGAAAGGCTCCTAGGGTAAGTAATTCGAAATGCTTAACACATGCTCAAATGTTGCAGCAAGGTCTGTAGATGCGTACAAAGGTTTCAGATTTTTCAGATGCCACGTGGCGGTGCCACCGTTTTTCTTTCGTGTTTTCTTAGATCATTTCCGGCGAAAAGCTCCCAGAGTATGTAATTTGAAATGCTAAAACTATGCTCAAAAGTTGCAGTAGGGTCTGTAGATGTGCACGAAGGTTTCGGATTTTTGGGGTGCCACCGTTGCCACTTTCATGTTTTCTTAGACCGTTTCCGGCGAAAGGCTCCCAGGGTACATGTATGTAATTCGAAACGCTAAAACCATGCCCAAATGTTGCAGTGGAGTCTGTAGGTGCACACGAAGCTGTGTCACCTGTGCCACTCAATATGATTTTAGTGTGTCATATAATACATTTCTTCTTTGTATCAAGCATTCATACAAAGTCAAGGATGCAAATGCAGGGATACACTATAGTGTGCTTTGCACACAAGTGACACCATCTAGTTAACTCAGTTACACTTTTCTTGTGATTGCTCTCTGTAAAAGAGCTTTCCAATAAATGAGAATAAGTTAATTCCTACTAAAACTGGACATTTTCAAGTCACAAGCTCATATTCAGTTCCAAGGAATTGTCCTGGACATTATGTCAGACACAAGCGAATTAATTGGTTGAGTACTGAATTATTTTTCAAAGGTGATTTGTAACATGACTATTTTTTTTAAGGATTTTACTGCTATCTGTATGGTGAACCTTGCTTCAGCAAAATTTTGTTCATATATAATTGATTTGTTACAATTTATTGGAGAGTGCCTGTTGGTACTCTCCAATAAATTGCAACAAACAATTTTATGTAAACATTTTTTGTTTTACTGCTGGGCAAACATCAAGCTAATGCATAGTGTAAGATCACTATAGTGGCTTCCAGCACTTTTCAATAGAGCCCTGATAGTGGCTTCCACCACTCCACCAACTAATGTCTGTAAAACATGCAAGTTGTGCCTATCAATGACCATAACAGACTGCCTGGTTGCAGGCTTGCAATCAGGAGTGTCATGGTAAATGCTCTAGTACAGTATGCAGACCATAGCATAAAAATTATTTTGGCAAAACTACATATTTTGGGCTATTGCATGTTGCAGATGATGAATTTAGAGTACAGCCCACAACAAAGTACATCATTAGGCACCAATATCCACTAAATAACTTGATTATTGTCACATTATAGCCAGAGTGCAGCTGTAATATAGCAATAATGAGGCACAGTGGCGTAGGGGATGGGCCCGCATTGTGGGGGGCGGGGGGAGGGGGGGGGGGCTGGCTAGAAGGGGGGCCCCCATCTTGAAGGATGTCCCAACGCTGGAAGAAAGAGGGAAAGGGAGAGAGAGAGAGAGACTGTGTACCAAATACACATAATTTCAAACTCTCACTTCCACACGACGTACTCTTTGTAGTCTATGTATTATTCTTTTAACCCTTTACCTAACATAACGGCCAAAACCGGTCATCGCTATTCTCAAAAATCGCCAATTAATTTTCATTATTTTTTTCATTTTTTGTCTCAAAAACATAGGTTATGACCCCTCGTTGGAACGAGCTTGTCGAGCTCGTTCCACCGAGGGGCCATAACCTATGTTTTTGAGACAAAAAATGAAAATGAAAGTGTCAATGACACTGTAGCTCAACTTGTCAAGACAAAGACATGTATATGTATAGTATGTGACACAGCAATGACAAACATCTAGGTAATGACCTGATAACAAAGGTACATATAAAGTATTGTAACGGTCTGTACATAAATACTGACCGTTGCCTGTAACAAATGTATAGGTAAAGTATTGTAAAGGTGGGTGACAGTCAGATGCTAAACTAGAAAAAAATCTTTGAGTCCCAGAGTGGGTCTGACTGAACCCCAAATATTTGTTCTCATAGCACAGTGATAACAAAGGCACCCCAAAACACACTCGTTCCTGTCCCAAGGTGAAAACAAAAGTACCCAAGAAGTTTTGTGAAGATCAGTTCATAAATACGAGCTGTATAAAACTTGTGACAAAAAACTGATTGGACCTAATATCGATACAAAATGGCCACTGGCAGCCATCTTGAATTTTGGACCGCACCCAGAAACACTCATTCTCATCCCAAGGTGATAACAAAGGTACCCAAGAAGTTTTGTGAAGATCGGTTCATAAATACAGCCTCTACCCTGAGCCGTATTGACATGTGTGCTTACATTGTGTAAGTAGCACTGAATAAATCAAAGTTCATCTAATTTGCATAATTTCTGCACGAAAAAACAAACCCTTACAATATGTGATGTATTCCATGTTACTAAACATTCATACAAAAATTTATTCAAATCAGAACTTTCATACAGAAGTTCTGTACAAAAGACTGATTGTACTAATTTTGGTACAAAATGGCTGCTGGTGGCCATCTTGAATTTCGGACCACACCCAAAAACACTCGCTCTCATCCCACGGTGATAACAAAGGTACCCAAGAAGTTTCGTAAAGATTGGTTCATAAATATGGCCCCTAGTCTGAGCTGTGTAGAAGTTGTGTACAAAAAACTGATTAGACCTAATTTCGGTACAAAATGGCCACTGGCAGCCATCTTGAATTTTAGACCGCACCCAGAAACACTCGTTCTCATCCCAAGGTGATAAAAAAGATACCCAAGACATTTCGTGAAGATCAGTTCATAAATACAGACTCCAGTCTGAGCCGTATTGACATGTGTACTTACTGTGTGTAAGTCGCACTGAAAAAATCAAAGTTCATCTAATTTGCATAATTTCGGCACGAGAAAAAAACCTGTATTATATATGATGTATCCCATGGTACTAAACATTCACACAAAAAATTATTCAAATCAGCGCTTTCATATGGAAGTTCTGTGCAAAAATCTGATTGCACCTAATTTTGTACAAAATGGCTGCCATCGGCCATCTTGAATTTTGGACCGGACCCAAAAACACTTGTTCTCGTCCCACGGTGATACCAAAGGTACCCAAGAAGTTTCGTAAAGATCGGTTCATAAATACGGCCTCTAGCCCGAGCCGTATTGGCATTTGCACTTACAGTGCTGAAAGTAACCCCAAAAAACATCAAAATTAGTCTAATTTGCACAATTTACGCACGAGAAAAAAACCCGTATTATATGTGATGTATCCCATGGTACTAAACATTCATACAAAAAATTATTCAAATCAGAGCTTTCATATGGAAGTTCTGTACAAAAAACAGATTTCTGCATCGTCGGTACAAAATGGCGGCTGGCAGCCATCTTGAATTTTGGAACTGCACCCAAAAACACTCGTTCTCGTCCCACAGTCATAACAAAGGTACCCAAGAAGTTTCGTAAAGATTGGTTAATAAATATGGCCTCTAGCCCGAGCCGTATCCAATTGTTGACGTACGGACAGATGGACAGATGGACAGACGGACGACGGGCCATGACAAAAGCTCAAATTTGGCTTCGCCAAAGTTGAGCTAAAAATTAGTTATTGAAGAATTATTTTTGCAAGTGTCGTCTGCTTTTCAGGTTAGGTAAAGGGTTAAGTGAATGCTACATCATTGTAACTGATAGGGGCGAGAAATGAACACAAGATTTTGTGCTACGCCACTGATGAGGCAATGTTATAAATCTAGTGTTATTAAGATAAGTTTCTCTCTCTTTATAAGATGATGCCTCCTCACCAGAAAAAGCAATTTATAGAAATGTTTCCACCAATATCTTCATCTTCACTTCAGAGTCTGATCATTACTTCTTCACATCCTGTTTCACAAGTTTTTAGCCAAACATTTATTCCTTAAAACTGTCACATTGTATTAACATTATAGCAAGACTATGACATTATTTCCCCTATGAGAAACCAGAGAAATGAAGCAGTGCTTTGTTAGAAAATCATTTTGGGAGAGGGTGGGATTAACAAGTATAAGTATAATGAAATCCTGTTAGCTGCTTCACCGTTTACACATGTACTTCATGGAGAATGGATTAAACTGAAATCCCTGCGAAGGGAGTCTTCACACAAATACTACCAGTAATATAAACTTAAGTCCTGTGTCTTGTGTTCTGTGTCAGATGACTCAAACCATATGAATTACAAAAAGAGTTTCACATTGATGTCAAAATACACGCCTGAAACTTAAGAAAGCACCCCCTGTTTTTATGCAGTGGTGTTAATAGAAACTGTCATTACTTTCATTCGGTCTTTCAGATGGCCAAAAGTGATTGCTTGTGGGAGAGCCTTGCTTGCACACAACGTCCAAGAAAGTCCCAGATAAGTTCTAAGGGATTCAAATTGGGGCGCATTACAGACCAAGGTACTGTTGTAATAGCATTGTTCTGAAGGAATGCACTCACAGCGTGGGAACGATATGGCCTTGAATTGTCATCCATGAATGCAGAGTGAGTAGCCAACAGGGGGTTGTCAAAATGAAGCACGATAACCGGATTAAGAATGTCCCAAATGTACTGATGACCACTGAGATTCCCACGTACAGTCCATATTAAGTTTACAATCATGAGAGAGGCATTCCCAGATCATTACTGGTCCTCCAACATAAGGAACAGTAGTTCTGATGTTCCTGGGCATGTAAGCAGTATTTTTATGCCTCCACACTCATGCGACCATCTGTGATGTGACCAATGGACTCACCTCCATGTCCTGAGATTACAATGTTGTCGTGCCATACACCACTCCAAATGTTGTCTTTGATGCTCATCGTACAGAGCTGGACGCTTGATGACCCTTCTGGACCTCATATCCATTACTTTGAGACAGTTTCAGACAGTTCTGTTGTACAAACACCTGTTGAGGAGCCAAAGGCATTTCAAAACCCTGCTTGAAGCAAAGGGTTCATGCCTAATGAGACGTGTCAGACTCTGATCTTCCCGAGGAAAGGTCTTTCAGGGTTGTCCAGGCCTTGGTTGGTCCTTAACATCGGTGGTTTGTTGATTTTTTCGGACAAGTCTGCTGATGACAGAATGACTATAGCCAAGTTGCCTTCCAATAGCTTTGAATAACATGCCTGTTGCATGCATGCCAACGTTCTGTCATCTCAGTGCCTCTGACAGTCTCCTCCTTGCCATGTCAAAATTTACTGATAAAAGAAGTGACAAATTTTTTTGTTCATATCCAGATATTGCATTTGGATGATGGTGTTTTTTGTGACATTTGTGGGTAGCGTGCTTCACGTGGATGAGGGGTTGTGTTTGAGGTATGCTATCAATCAGAAACATCATGTTTCACAAGATGAAATGTACTGCAAGACATAGCCATCATTAAAACATAATAATCAGTAACAGCAACTTCACTGCCATGAAACATTTCAGGGGGTGCTTAATTAAGTTCCAGGTGTACATTACTGAAATTTCAAGAAGTACATTTTTCTCATAATGCCTCTAGGAATTTAATTAATTCAATCAAGTATCAGGCTCTGTAATTGGATCAATGGAATGTGATGAACACCTCAGTGATAAATAACGAGTAAAACGAGAAAAAAAAAATTACTTTTAAGCAAGCCAGAAAATAAGCAGACTGACATCTGCAAAATGAGGTCCCCAGAGGGTGAATTTAGTGATGCTTCTCTGCACAGCAGGGTAGCATCACTAACTTTACCCTCTGTGAACCTCAATCTGAATCGGGGTCTCAAAACTGAACAGAAAGAGGTACCCAGAGGATAAACTGGCCCACTGTATGGGATAGCATCATCAAATTCACCCTCTTGGGACCTCATTTTGCAAATGTCAGATTCCTTATTTTCTGGCCTGCTTTTAAGTGACAAAATTACTTTTTTAATCCTTTGATTTTAAAAACAATGTACAGCAGAATTGAATTGGGGTGGGGAGGGGGGGGGGGATATCTAAATAGTTTTAAAAATAAATAGATTGCACTGTGTGTTTTGTTTCACTGTGAAAAAAAAAAAAAAAAATCCCAAAAGCAGACCTTCCCAATGCTAAGGAATCAGTACATGTGACATGCAGATAGAGGAGGGAGGTATTAGGAAAATATGGAACATGAAAAGATGAAAACATTGTCTTGAAAGTAACTGTAAAATTGAACTCCTGTTGTTAGTTCTAAATCAGTTAGTTAACTAGGAAAAAACAACAAAAAATTAATACTAAGGCCCCACAAAGTAGATTTTCTGTTTCTCTGGCCTTTTTTTTTGTAAAACTGCATGTGGGTGGGTCGTTTTTTATTTTATTTTTTATTTTTGTAATTATTTCTTTGCCACCAATAGTTCATGTTCTTGGTTTGTTTCATGCTTTAGGCCTCATAATCTACAGAATAGCATGGGTGGTGGTGTATTTCATCCCTTGAGTGCAAGAAGGCTTTGCAGTGCTAAAGCACTGTTGCACTCAAGGGACAAATTTATCAATTTTATTAACTTGGGTAAAATATCAAACATAAACCATTTAATTTTTATTTTTTCAAGTTTGCATTGGTAATAAAAAGAGAGCATGTGTCAGCCAAAATGACCATGTGGGAGGGCCTGAGAAACAGATTTGTAACCTTTTAGGCCTAACTAGTTTTGTGTATGGGTGGTACAGAGTATAATTGGGTCAAACATTCAACCTCAGTTGGATAATTAAGATAATCATTGTTACTTGTTTTCTCATGTTTGGAAGGAAAACTATTTTCTGTTATGGGTGAATTTATATGTGTTACAAGCTCCGACACGTGGTGATCCTGGCTGTCGAAAGTGTTATTAGACCCCAATAAATAAACAAACAAACAAACAAACAAACAAATAAATAAATATGTGTTACAGGTAGAGGCATATACAAAAACCAAACCAATAAACTAAAACAAAGATGAAAAGAATACTCAAGCAGTTAAAATTTCTGGGAAGGAGTAGCTTTAACAAGGTGATCGATCGTTGTAAGAAACATTTTGGTCGAGTGTGGGATTAACAAGTACACAGTACGTGAAGAGTGGATTATAACTAAATCACTCATAGAGTGGAGTTATCACCCAAAGTATCACTTTCAAATTCTGTACATATGGACAAAAAACACAAGCAATGTTTCAGCCAATGGACCTCCGGGTTGAACCCGGAGGTCCATTGGCTGGAACTTTGCTTGTGGTTATTATGCTTTACAACAAATTTGCAATTATTTCTTGGGTGGAATCTCTACTCTACAGGTGATTTCATTGACAATACACCCTCCATGTACTGTAACTTGTGGAATGGATGTGATCCAGTTAAACCAAGCAGTTTCAGTAATTATTAATGGGCAGCAAGTGGTAATTAAGTTCTGCTTTATTTATGCATGTTTCTTATTGTCTGGTCAAACTGGACAGCATCTCTGACTCTCTGCAAGTGTATTTTAACTGCTTTGGCATAGTGAAGATGTTCCGTTTATTTATTTATTTATTTATTTATTTATTTATTTATTGGTGTTTAAGGTCACATATTTCTCTGCAAAAGGCTAATCGTGACCACAACATAGATATAAAGTCAAGTCAAGCTAATTGTTTATACCCTTGTTGCCCATTTTTGAGGACTTCTAGCCCAGGCATTGGTGACAGGGTCCTATTTTACCAGTAAAGCACAGGTTGTTTATAACAGTAAACAAGAACTGCTTTGCTTCCTGGGGTTCCAATGGAGATGATGTCCTTCTGTATCTTTAAAATTACCTATATGTTTTTTAAAAAGATGACCTTCTGTATCTTTTTAAAAAAATGTAGGTAATTTACTATTGTCTTTGCCCATTTTAAAGTGCACTTTTGGGATTTTCAAAACTACATTGCCTTATACAGATGCATTATTAGAAATTGGGATTATTTGTTTTGGGAATTTGGGAATTAGGGATTACTGTAGCTCAGAAGGCATATTCAGGCTAAAAGAAGTGTGTGTGTGTGGGGGGGGGGGGGGGCAAAACATTTTTTTCTGCAGCCAATGGCTGTACAAAAATAACCCTCCCCTTTCATTTCTACTTCTTCTGGGTTAAAAAGTGTGCAACCCCCCCCCCCCCCCCTCCTCCCCCCTTAGGTGAAAGTCCAGGGTATTTGAAGAGGAAAATGATTAACTTTTCCTGCAAGTTGAGTTGGGGCACATTGAGAACCTTTTGAAGGCTCAAGTACCCAGAAAGTGAATTAAAACACAATGTACCAAAATGACCCAAGAAGAAATATCAGGATGAGATTGCATGAACCAGTTTTAGGGATTTCAAGCATGAATGTATTAAGGTCGACATGCTTTAGGAAAAGTGGGGGGACAATTACCCCCTCCCCTGCCACTATGCCTATACTGCTGTTGCAGTTTGTTTGCACAAATTCCAATTTAAAAGTAAAATTTCTTGTGGAAGGCTAAAAATTTAATGAAACATTTTATGCAAAATATTGGGTCCATACAAAATATTACTTCAAAGGACTTTGAATACCCAAGTTTTCCTGGAATTTCACAGATTCCAACATCAGCACTCAAATGCAAACAGAAAGTCCGAAAATGAACCTCATGTGTTCTACACATGACATTGATAGCAGTTTTAACCAGGAATTCCAAATTTGAATCTGCATTTCAGTTTTTTTTAAATTATTCTTTGAACCCAAAATCCCCAAAGTTGTGGGCTGAAATTTGAAAGCAATATTTGTCTCTTGGAAGATTGAAGAATAATGTACAAGAGAGAATTTTACACCACTAAATACATATTTTAAAATATTTGGTGACAAATTCAAATTACTAGATTTTGAAAAAAAAATTTTTAAGCTTATTTGTTTTACAAGGATTGGCAAACAAGTTATGCAACTTATATTAATGTCTCTCCTTGGCCCAATGGCATGGGTGTGTGGGATGACCTCCGTAGCGGCAACTTCATGGCCTCGCTCTTCTCAAATACTACGAAGGGATTTTTAGCCTGCCCAGAGTGTGTCTCTTTCCACACAGAGGACAGCCATTTTACGTCTCTACCCGATAGAATGGTATGCTGTGAGGGCATCAATCCTACAATTGATGCTGACAGAGTGTTCAGACACCTCGAGAACTTTCCCTGAACGAGGATTGATCCCAGGACATCTGGCATGAGAAACCAGCACACTTATCCACTCGACCATTAAATCTTAAAATTTTGACAGACATGTAATTATAGACTGCATAATTCTCTTCTTTGTCAGTCTGCAGTATCAAACACAGAAACTGTTTGCTTTCATTTTTGAATTCAGGTAGTCATTTGTTTATTTTGGGTTCAAAAGAATTTTTGGGTGAAATACTGCTATAAATGTCAAGAGTAAAAATCTGTGGATCATGTGGGATTTAATTTCATACTTTCTGTTCGCTTTTCTATGCTGATTTTTGAATCTGTAAAATTTCTGAAAAATTGGGTTACCAAAGTCCTTAATATCATTGTGTGAGTTTAACTTCATTGCACTTATATGGACTTTCTTCGTTTTAAATGGGCCTCCTATCTTTTATGGACAGATTTGGGGTAGCACAGTTCTTAATTCTTGAAATGCAAAAGTTAAGAAAACATTTTCTCATCACAGACAGATGCAGGAGGGCAACTGCACTCCTAATAGTCCTATGCAGTTTGAGAGGGGCATTTTTTGGCAACTCCACGTTTTTCTTGAATGACAGGCCTGCTTCTCAATTTTTAAAATAGGCCTAAAATAGTATTGTAGTATAAATAAGTGAAACATGACAAGAACAAATTAGAAAATTAAATGGCCAATAAGATTCTCTAATATTATTAGACAATTGTTTGTACCACATGGTGTTACATGTACTTCCCTTTTTATTCCTATTGGTGTGCATCACTTCAAACATTTCACTTTAACTTTTATGCCTTTAAATTAGAAAATATAACATTCGAATATATACCCTCGAGACTCTGGTCTGTTAGAAACATCTTTCACATTTAATCACGTCTGTCGAGCATGTAATTGAATTCAAAGGTGTACTTTATATTTCAACTCCGCTATCCATACTTACAAATCCATGAATTGTCAGTTTATTCTGTCGACAGTGCACCTTGTTGCTAAGGTAAAGACGTTTTGTAAAGGGGGCTGGGTGTGGAGACTTTCTTTCATATGATCGATAATTAATCTGTGGTTATTTCGCCAACCAATTAAAACTGTCGTATAATTTGCTTTTCAAACATACCATGATATACTTCAGTGTTCATTACCAGTAATTTACGGTCCGTTGATTTTATGTGTGCGTCTTTCGAGTCAACAAATGAAGGCACATTTTGAATGATAAACAAACACACGTGCTCTTAAATCTCATCGAATAGAATGGATCTTTTTAACTTCATTAGTCAAAATAATTGACCAATGATATATTCGAAAAATAAGGTCAATTCTGTTCCTGTTCAACTCTGCATGGATCTGAACTCGCACAAGAGATAATGAAAAACGAGCAAAAGTAACTGCTGAATGTTACTTTTTTGGAGCTGTGGAACTTCACAAAGTATATTTTTCTCTCATAAAATAACGTGGACAATACACATAATAAAGATCACCACAGCCGATGAATAGCAGTACTTACTGTCGATAGTGTTCTGTAGTTTTAATGTTAAAATCTCAACCCCGATATACATCTTCGCATAACTGACTGTTTTTCGCGCTGTTTCAACTTAATTTTGAAATATGACAGAAAACGTTACATTTATATACAGCATTTAACCCTTTACCTATAATGAAAAGCAGACGAGACTTGCAAAAAAATTCTTGAATAACTAATTTTTTTTCATTTTTTGTCTCAAAAACAGAGGTTATGACCCCTCATTGGGACGAGCTCGTTCCAAAGAGGGGTCATAACCTATGTTTCTGAGACAAAAAATGAAAATTAATTGGCGATTTTTTAGAATAGCGCTGGTTCGGTTTTGGCCGTTACGTTGGGTAAAGGGTCAATAATATATTGCGTTCAATGATAGTAAGTCATATGCCACTTAACTAGTCAATACAAAAATCTCCCATGGAAATATAGACACCTACCTCGCCCCACCCTCTCAATAAATAAAGAAATAATAATATCGCTTGACACCCACAAGTAATAGTTATTGCCAAATGGGTTTAATCTGTTCAGTTCTCTAAATGAAAAGGCACCTTGACTGAAATAATTGCTTGCTTTTGATCTCAAATGTGATTTGTATGTATTTTGTTTGAGTGGGTTTGGACATTTGGGGTGCAGGCGAAAACGGCATTAATTCTCGTTGGCGAAAACGGTATCAACTAGCGAAAACGGCACCAAGTGTGGTTGGCGAAAACGGCACCCGACTGACGAAAACGACACCAAGTGTGGCTGGCGAAAACGGAACCAAACAAAAAGAAGAACAACACTATGTTACACATCAAATATTTAATTTTGATCAGATCGTCGTTTTGATTTTCCTCTTTTTTTTACAAGTTATTTTATCTTTCCTCTCAAAAACACAATAGTATCGAATATGAATACAATATACAACGATTATGAACACAATATACAATTACAACATTTACGCATGTATACAGACCTACAGAGACAGTGGAAGCCTGGTGAAAATATGTATGGGGGTGGGGGTGGGGGGCAATTACGTAAAACATGTCGCTGGAGACATTGATATACAGTATCTGACCAGAAGGGTGGAGCACTACTCAATCCGTGTTGGACAAATTTACCACCCAGGCATTAAATACTCATATCGGTTTAGACGACACAAGAAACATTAGAAAACGTTCAGTCCATGTATGTAACACCGTGTACGACCCAGTGGTTTGTGAATTGAAAATTTGCTAGTACTTTTTGTGCTGTTTTCGAGAAAGTGTACACTACATTCATTTGTTGCTATTCCTCCCTGAACGTACAGTTGCATCCTGTTTGTATGGATGATGTGCGACAGGGGGGGGGGGGGGGGGGGGGGGCTTTGGGTGAATAGTGACGATTTGCAGTACACATGCATCGCGATATTTGAAAAAATATTAAAAATAATTAAATTATGACCAAGTTTGTGTATAGCACTTGCTGTATATTGTGGGCAAAAACTGAGATATAACAAAATTGTTCTGGCAGGTTTTTTTGTGTGTAATGCTGGATAGATTTTTTGGTACTTTTGGTAAATGGCTAAACGACATGCAAACAATGCATATGAACCAAATATCGACAAAAAAATCGAAGACAAATTATTGAAACGCTCACGAAGAACACCACCAGGCCATTAAAGCGACATTTCATAAGTTGAGTTTTTTAAATAATACATGAAACTCTATCTTTATAAATTGCATAGATTCATGTGGATTGGTGAAAAATAATCTACACCTCATACAACAAAGTCAAAGTGGCTTCAGAAGAGTAACTTTTACTACTAGATATTATCTGGTGGTGAAAATAGCCTATTGTTCCCACATTTGCCTTGGCTTATGCAGTTATGTCAGTGATTGCTATTTCTTGGCCACTCTGATTACAGTGAAAACAAATCGTGGCTCCCGCATTATACCCACTTCATCAATTCTTCCATTGGTTGATTATCTTTGCATTATCAACACGGGGTGGCTTGCCGATGTTTGGGAATACGTGATAACACCAGTTTATTAAATTATATAGAATCTTATAAGATAAAAAAATGTAACAATTTTGCGTTTTTTTTCGAAAAAGCTGTAGTGGAGCTTTTTCAATAAATAAACGCGAAATTATTGGTGACAGATATATATATATAAAAAAACTAAGGTTAGACTAATCTGGCAATGTATTAACTTATATATTAAATTATTATATTAAATTTTCTGGCATTTTTATGGGGTGGGGAGGGGAGTGTCCTTTTAATGCCTAAACAACAAGAAATTCACTTAAGAGAGCGGCGGGGGTGGGGGGGGGGGGGGGTTATCCTCCAATTCTTAACTGCTCACTTTTCAATAAAATTCATTAAAGAACCTAAAATGCATCCGCAAGCTTAAAGGCTCAGTTCATAAAAAAATACAGAAAAGGGCAAAGTGAATTAAATACTGGTGCCGTTTTATCCATCCGAACCGGTGCGCTTTTCGCTAACTCATGGTGTCGTTTTCGCCAGCGCAATTTGTGTCATTTCGCTCACTTGGTGCCGCTTTCGCTTGGTGCCGTTTTCCCACGGTGTTGTTTTCGCTGTGACCCGTCATTTGAAAGTGGATTGCGGAAGGAATACATTTTTATCATTGAACTTATACCTTGGGATGTCGGAATAGGGACGGGGGCATCGCCTCTGTCCTGCCCCAAGGGGAGGGGGGGTGTGCCTTCGTGGTTTGCCGCCTCTCTTCTCTGTCACAAGGGGAGGCCCGGGCAGAGGGGCACGGGTGCCTCATTTATCTAGCTAGATTTGACTCTACTGCAAGCTGTACGGCTCTTCTGAAGAGATTATGGCATTTCGTGTAGATGGTAGACAGAACAGGTGATGTCTTGTTAATGTGGTGCATATACATTATCACCATTATCATAAGCTATGTGATAAAAAGTAAGAGATACCTGTCTCGCAAGGTGCTCAGATCTTGTCTTCACTGCCGTCAAGTGTTAACCCAAACTAGCACAAACTGCATCCCTGCTTTTACCCAGCACGATTAGAGGCGAAGCGTAACTGTCCCACAAATGCACCCATAGGTATTGTGGACGGCGTGTACACATCGCCCTCGGACGATTTCCACCCTTTGCCACTCGTTTCTTGAACGTAGTTTCTTTGTATAGGAAAAGCTGTACAAATTCAATTCCACCTGCACCCTTTCTCATCTATTGTGCTCTCGTACACTAACTCATGCTCTACTACTTGACTTTTTCCTTTTTTTCTCTCTTTTCCCTTGCTTTGTCCAACAATCGAAAAAGTCTAAACATTTAGAATTTCAACATATCTAGTAAAACTAATATTTGTATTTTGTAACTCTCACCTCAATATTGTACTTTTTTAATGGAGATAGCTTACATAAGCAATATGCTTGCTGCTGAATTCATTTTCAGGTTCTGTATTATGCGACATAATTATGTATCTCTTTTGTTAAATGTATATATTTATCCATATTGGACTGAAATAAAATGTTTCTTAAACTAAAATCCCTTCTCTTCGATCACCTCCTCCTATCTCCCATACAGGACTTTACAGAATACTTTTCCAACGTTGCTACTGACAGTGAGATTCCAATAATTATCCAATATGTTATTTTCCCACCGTTTGTGTATAAATGTTTTCTCTGCAATCTTTTGGGATCTCTTGTTTTTCTACGGCGAAATTGAACAGGGCCATCCCTCAGATAACAGGTCAACTCACCCCAGGTCAACGTACCCTCAGGTCAAGTCGTCCCGGATTAACCACCCCCCCCCCCCCCCCCCAAAAAAAAAAGAAAAGAAAAAGAGTGGCTAGTCTCAGTGATAGGTTAGGTAACCCATGCAACGAGATAGTGACAAGAGGGGTTTTGGAAACTTAGCATAATAAAACACATTCGTTTTTAACATTTATCATTTTATACAGTATACATTACCCAGACAGTGAATTCATTGTGCGTGTATTTGCTAACATTTTCTCTAAAAGCTGGCTGTTGTTATTTAAGTATTGCATTCATTTCCACTGTCATAGAAGAAGAAAGATGAAAATAACTCTGAGGGGAAACGACCCTGGAGCAAAATGAACCTGGGCGACGTGTTTTCTATGTTAGATAACCTCGGGGCGATTTTACATTGGGGCAAACTTACTTTGAGTAATTTCGTATCTATTTTAGTGTGTAATTTCATACTCCTCAAAATATTATCGATGTTATTTATTTTTGCAGCTAAATATTCAAATACATTTGGATTAAAATAAAATTAAAAAAAAACATAATATTTAAACGGTTTGGGGTACGAAATTACATAACCCTATTATTTGATAATTGTTGAATTTGCTTAGTGAAAACCGATCTTCAGTAAAAATATAAATAAACACGGACTGTTTTCTCCTGGTCAACTCGCCCTCAAATGCGGGTCAACTCGTCCCAAATTAGGAACGACTTGACCCGGAAAATATGCCGGGGCGCGTGGACCCGTGGACCCGTGGACCCGTGGGCGATTTGGGAACGGTTCAATTCGTAATCAAGTCAATTCGTACTCAGTCTAAGCTAAGTTTACTGAGTGCGAATTGACCCGGACTGTGAAAACCGGGCCAATTCGTAATCCGCTTGGTTTAGGATAGTGGTAAGTGAAAAAAGCTCGGGTCAATCCGTAATCAATCCAGGATGGTACCACGCCTGGGAGGAAAGATGAAAAAATAACAAGTTACAGTACAGTTGAAAAAAGGTTTATTCATAAATAAAAAAAGAAATTTATTACATACACGTACAGGACAGTATAAATATATACAAAAAAACTTACAAAACACACAACAACTTTCACACATAATAATAAATTAAAATTCATTCAAATTAACATATACATATATAAATAATTTTTGTAAAACCGATTCAGTCACCTGGGGTATAAATGTTGGCACATGCTCTCAACATTTTCATTTGTTTTATTTCTCCCTGGTTGTATTTGTACCATAACTCAAAGAATTTTGGGGTAGTTTTCTTGTGCTGTTTTCTTTGATTTAAAAAAAATAATTCTTTCAGAAATCCGTTTTCATTGCATTTTCAGGTACTTTGCTTCTTCGAATACTAAGATGGTGGGATACAGCTGGTCCTGTAATTCAAGCGTCGATGCCAGCCCACAAAAGAAAATGTATAAATGTTATTGAATCTTAAACACGCATGGCATGTTTCGGCGTTGTCTTTGAAACACTGAGTGATTTTTTGTGCAACACTGTCTTGTTTTTACAATAAATGATATTTGTGTGACTAAAAACTTCATACATAACATTATAATAGTGTAAAATTATTTTTTCCTCACAAAATTTACTTATACTAAGATAAGAACTATAAGAACTATTATGAAATTGATTATGAATTGACCCGACTTTTGATTACAAATTGACTTGAGTACGACTTCACTTGATTACGAATCGACTCAGCTTTGACTGATTACGAATTGACCCGCATTGATTATGAATTGACCCCGAACCGCCCCTTTACCCACTTTAGAGGGATGCGGGTCAAAACGTACCCAGACCGAAACGTACCCAGACCGAAACGTACCCAGGGAGTCAAAACGTACCCAGACCAAAACGTACCCAGAATGAAACGTACCCAAACCATGAGTCAAAACGTACCTAATACCATTTTTCTCAAATAAAAAGAGATAAAGAAAGAAGAAGGTCAACACGTCCGCGAGTACGACCAGAGTGTCCGTGCCTTTATTGTCAACGGAATGTGAGGGCAAGACAGGAGGCCTTGTGTTGTGATATATGCAACCGATGGCAGCATAGAACATGTCAAACAGGAATCGACAGGACTCTGTACCGACAAATTGTGCGTGGCGAGATTACAGATTTTCAGTGGCAATGTGGCAGTGCTGGGTGTTCAGCCCCCTCTTCGGACGCGCCTGTTCAAGAGAGTACTCGGGACAGTTTTGTGACGCCTGCTAATAATTCAGAGACACCTGTTCACGAGAGCACGCGTTTATCATCATCGGCAGCTACATCATCAAATAACGCATCATTCAATATATCTAATAGAGACTACATATAACAAAGATCACACCAGTTAAAAAAAGAAAAAGAAAATTAGCCAGAAAGAAGAAATTTTGGGAGTCCAATCGGGGAGGTGTGATAAAAGATCGACTGTTAAGCTGTTTTGACAGCTATCACCGACAAGCTAGGTCATTAATAAACAGCAGACGGCATTGTTCTTGATTTTGAATACAATTCAATACTGCCATTTTAACACATCGGCTTAATATACAAATAATTGATTTTTTCGTGTCCAATTATGGTGTAGAGTTTAAGTAATAATTACTTAAACTCTAAAAAAAAGTAATAATTAATTGTCAGTTTTGTTCTAAATTTTAAAGGCTTTGATTGGCTTTGATTGTATTGTTACGATGATAGTTTTTTATTGTCTGCTACATTTATGCATCTACTTTCCCCAAATTACCATTCGTACTCTCCTCACACATGTACTTTTTATTTTTACCTGTTGCTATGTTTATTGCTACTATCGTGCTATTTGTAGATGTGCTATGTACGTTTTTATATAGATTGAACAAATAAATGTTGTTGCATAATAAATCTTATTTTTTATCAATGGGTATAAAGACGAGCCCCAAATTGTCTGCCAGAAGTTTCGCCAAGCCCATTTGCAGTGGGTACGTTTTGACTCCTGGTTTGGGTACGTTTCGGTCTGGGTACGTTTTGACTCCTTGGGTACGTTTCGGTCTGGGTACGTTTCGGTCTGGGTACGTTTTGACCCGTACCCCTTTAGAGGACTGCCTCTTCCGCCAAGCATTGGTGGCTGGGTCCTTTTTTACCAGTAAAAGAGAGCTTGTTTACCACAGTAAACAAGTAGTGCTTCACTTCCCAGGGTTCCAATGAGGGTTGAAATCTGATACTCTAACCATAGGCAGAAGTCCGTAGAACATAGATAACCGAGTACTAGTGATTGTCTAACATAAGCAAAAAAAAGATCCGTAAAATAGGATTAAGTCTATTTGTCTTCCAGTTATATTGGGGACAAGGGAGAGAGAAGAAATTGCACAAAATATAGTCTGTGTTTCACACAGACTAACTATTCCGTTCCTGTAGGTCGAGTGACTCCCTTCTATTTCTGTGGTGCAGATTTTGTAATTTCGTCACCTAACAAACATTTCGACCTTCGTCATTAACTTTTATCCGACGCTCTGGTAACACTGTCTGAATATCATCGGAAAATATGCCTAGAAGAGGAAGATCATCGCCTATGAGGTGACATAAGATCATTCCAACGCAAGTTGGATGAAAACCCCTCAATATATTGCTGTCCAGTTTGTCTCCACGTAGCGAGCATGAAAATAGTGGCGAATTACCGAAATTACACAACTCTATGCAACCGTTTCTTGTCTGCGTAGTTTAGGTCTGGCGTTTAGAAAAAAATCTACGAGAGCTAAAAACTGCCTGTGTGGGACTGCTCCGCGAGAGCAAAACGCGAACTAATAATAAAATATTTCAGGAGAACAACGTTTTTTTTTATTAATGTTATAACTTATACAGTCAGTAACGCCTAACGTAGTCCAAACTTGGACTCACAGTCCGTAATATAATTTTTGGGGTTGGTACGGCCTGTAGGTCCAACGCTCTCGATCCCTGTGCTGTACTATACGACCTGCAAACGATTTACTTGCAGGTCTATCTCGCCTCGTGAGAACAATATGGCATATCCAGAAGCTTTTTGTTATTATGTGACCGAAAGAAGGATAATTGTAAAAAACAAAAACCTCTATGTCGGAAGCGCTTGGTCACCGTATTTTTCAGAAATGAAAGATTCATATCATTGAAGTGGTTCGAGAAAATGAAGTTGGCAGCCATGTTTTGTATTTTTAAACATAATGACAATCAATGGATTTTTCACTCTGCGGATGATTTAGTGATAATACACTCTCCACGTACTGTAGGGCTACCCCTCTATGTTCAGATTCTTCCCATTCAAATCTGTGGTAAAATTCCCCATCAAATTTTTATGGGAACTCAAAACTCGAAAATTTGAATATATATCAAACTTTCATCTGTATTACCGGCTGCATTCGATAGTACACATATTTCCTTACATTTGAGCAGAGTTTACTGATCCAAACTATGTTTTATCCTTTAATAATCGTTATTTGAATACTCGCGAAGTGTCAACAAATGTTTCGATATCGTCCATTTCATTGATGTGGAAATGAAATCTCGATCGCATTCATTTTTGTACAGAATTGAATGGGAGGAATCTGAATGTAGAGGGGTAGCCACTACGTTCAGATCGCTGAACTAGAGTGGCTTCCAAATTACGATACAATTAATGGGTCTAACTGGGTAAATGCACGACATTACGGAAGCTGATGTCTCCATGTCCTTACGACCAAACAACCGGTTCTGCAAAAAAATAAATTGGTCTAATAAGCAAAAATGAACTTTTCCCCCCAAATTCCCTTGTATACTGTGGTCTAATCAGAAATTTCTGCACTTTGTTATTGTGCTAAAAAACTTTGAAAGTGGAAAACAGGTCACTGAAGAGGTGTACACTGATGACGTGGTTGTTCCGTGACCTGCATAACTTAATCAACCCTCAATGAAAAGCTAGACAATAGAGCTGGTCGGTTTTGAAATTTTCCCTCGGTTCGGTTTCGGTTCAGTTTTAGACGAAAAAAATAAGTTTTCGTTTTTTTTAACACAATGCACATTTTCCATATCTTATGTATTAAACTAGGACTAAAACATGTTAAATAACAAAGAAGTGAACTTGAAATGAAGTAAAACTGTATTGCGATTGGTTCCTGTAAATTTAATGAACAAAAAATTATATCTGCAATCTGCATACGCCTTCATAAAAGTCATTCAAGCCCAAGGGTGTAGATACGGGAGTCGGAGTGTGTGTCGAGGAGGGTCTCAAACAGGTTACAGTTAGTCACAAAGATGCTGTTTGAGATGGAAACTTTATGATTCCACCATCCTGTCAGATTCATTTTTTCATTTCCATTCACAGCATTGACGTGTTGCCTGACATGAAAATAAGTGAAAGCAACTGCCCAATTTCAAGGAGAAGTTGCAAACTTTAGAATACGCCATTTACTTTCAGTAAAACAGATAACCATTTCACAATCTAACTAACTTGACAAGTTGACATTTGTACCCGAAAGGAGCAAACTCTAAATCCCAGAATCATTCATTTACAAAGCACTGAAGAGGTTATGCAAATTACCGACAAGATCGTCACCTGACCTGATTTCCATGTCCATTATTCCTTTCAGTTTGCATTGAATTATCATTGTAAGAGAGTCACTGAATTCTGAGAATTCCCATTGCTTCGAAAAACAACCCAGCCACGTGCGTTTTGCATGTATAAGTGTATTTTGGATTTTTACTTTCATTCTATTCAAATTTCCGATTGACACTTTGTATGACAGGTATGTGCTGCTAATGTTTTATTAACATTAATTTAACCCCTTTCCTGCAAAAAGAGGTTCCCCAACATCAACTGAGCTTTGAGCGAACTGATACTTTGCAGGTGTCACAGTTCGTTCTTTTTCAATAACAGTGTTGTACTCTTCGGCCTGATGATTCTGTATGTGGCGACGTAGATTGGAGGTATTTACGCACTGGGCGATGACTGACTTATTGCATAATTGGCTTTTTTATGGTTGTTTCTTATTGATAAGCTACCATGCGTTTCAGCTGACATTTTGTTGATTATACAAAATCTATGGCATGCTACATGTAAATGTGAATATTCAAAAGTTAAGCAAAACCGAAAATGTACGGTTTTTAATCTCTTTTTCGGTTCGGTTTCCACTAAAAACCGAGTTTCGGTTCCGTTAAACCGACCAGCTCTACTAGACAAACTATAAACAATAACTTCATTGAATATTAAATACATCACGTGACCAAACAGTGCGATTTGTTTGGTCAGTATGTGCACTACGTAAAAGGGGTTGTAAAACTTCATTCAATAGTAAATAACATTATGTGACGTTTTGTTTTCTGACCAGTCTTATTACAGCAACATTTACCCAAAACAAGAAAATGTTGAAAAAGCATGAACATCTGTAGAGAGCTCTTATTTCCAATGTAGATGCGTGGGTGCGATAGCGCACCTCAAATCGAAAGCACTGAATTAATTTTAATAAAATTGAATTAAATTTCTTAGAAGTTAAACAAAGTGGAAACTTCAAGGTTTTATAGAATACACTCAGGCGACTAATCGACCTAGTGATTCACTAATCGGTTAATAGATTTGTTTAGTACTAATCGTGTCAGTGTCGACTTGTCAAAAAATCATTTCAACACTACTGAACTTGAATCACATTTACTTTGCCATGAGTTGCTCTCCTGAAATATTAGTTCAGTGATCTGAACGTTGTGGATACCCCATACATTCAGATTCCTCCCATTCAAATCCATTGTAAAATTCCCCAATCAGTTTGAATGGGAACTCAAAACATGAAAATAGGAATATATATCAAACTTTCTCCCTTATTGCCAGCTATATTCATTAGTAGTCATAGCACACATATTTCTTTACATTTGTGCAGGGATTATTGATCCAAACTGTGTTTTATCCTTTACTTATCAAGATTTGAACTCTTATTGCATGAAGTCAAATAAAATTTGTGCTCCCTTAGAGAGCCCAAATATTAACCCAGGCTTCGATTTGAATAAACCTGAATCTGACCCCCCTAGAGATGTTTACCAAATATGAAAGCATTGTGACTGGTGGATCTGAAGAAGATTTTTAAAGAAATTTCCTCATATTGTACTAAGTTAAAATTTGGGCTACCATACAGAGCCCAAATATTAACCCAGTGATAAGATTTGAACAAACTTAAATCTGCCCCCCTCCCCCCTCCCTCCACCTCCGAGATGTTGTATACCAAATATCAAAAGATTGTAATAGATGGTCATGGAGACAAAGAATTGCCCCGTATTGCACGAAGTTCGATGGTAGTGATAGTACAGATATTTCTTTACATTTGTGTAGGGATTATTGATCCAAATTGTGTTTTATCCTTTACTTATCAAGATTTGAAATCATATTGCACGAAATTCAAGTTCAGGCACCCATAGGGAGCCCAAATATCAACCCAGGCACTCGATTTGAATAACCTTGAATCTCTCCACCAAATATGAAAGGATTCTGACTGGTGAAGATTTCTAAAGAAATTCCCTCAAATCACACTCAGTTAAAATCGGGCCTCCATAAGGAGCCCAAATATTAACTCAGGCACTCGATTTGAACAAACTTGAAACTAACCCCCATAGAGATGTTGTATACCAAATACAAAATAGTCTTGAAACAGTTACCTGACTAATCGACCTCTACTCAATTTTTGGGGAAAGTTGGCTCTCAAATCTGCCAGTTGTCTAGTCGGGACATTTATTAAGGCAGTGGTTGTCAGCATATAATGTTATAAAATTAGTCTAACAAAATAAACACCTCGATATAATTGAATATCTTGGGATTACATCGGGGAAAACCTCATAGAAGCGCCTCGAAAAAACATGCACCAAGTCCACCATGTTGTTCATACCCTTTAATGTCGGCAATAATTGACAGCCCAACTGAGTTGTATTTAACATGGCATGGCATCAAAACAATCAGTAACAGCACTTTTCATCCTGATTGTTCAAAGACCATGTATATTTCAGCGAGTGTCCAATGATACCCTTTCAAAATATGACCTCAAACTTAGAGGCGGTAGGCCCGGTACATGCAGTGTCATCATCAGGCATTAGATACCATAGAATAAACTTTGCCACTTTACTTGTGCATGTTAGAAGTCGGAACAAATTTCAAATGGGAGTTCTTATCTGATGCATCGGACACCGCTTGCGAACTTTGAACTCAAGAACTTCCATTTGAAATTAGTTTCTACTTCGATCACCCCGTGCACATTGGCAAATGGCAAATCATTGTTTTATTTCCGTAGAGATTGGGTTCTTGGCAATTTAGAATCTCTATTGATTTGAATCTCAGACTAATAATGTGACACCCAATTCGTTAAGCCAAGTAACTTTGGAGCATACTTATAGCTATTATTATTGAGAAACAATTCGTGGTTCTCATTATAATTTTATTTACTGATAGGAACGCCCCGACTAGTTGACTTTTGACTGGATTACTGCCGGTGACTAGTTGATTTCCAAAAATAGTTAACCATGTCAAGACTAATATGAAAGCATTCTGACTGGTGGATCTGAAGAAGAAGATTTTTAAAGACTATCCCACATATTGGGGGCACGGTGGCTCAGTAGGTAGAGGTGCAGGCTGCAAGCCGAGAGGTCCTCAATTCGAATCCCACTTGCGGCAGCCACATTGTGTCCTGGTGCAAGAGACTTCATGCTCATTGCCCACGTGGGGACATGGTGGTGTTGTGAACTAAGGCGTACTGCACATCGATGGTGCACTTGTCTTCAGCCAACGTTAATGGAGTTAGTATATTGGGGAGCTGACAGTTGGTCGCCATTGCTCGGTGGTTCTCTCCGGGGATTCTGGATTGCTCTGCCCGTAAAACTGTCGTGATCATGGTTAGCCATTGTGACCTTAAACACAAATAAATAAATAAATCCCCCATATTGCACTAAGTTAAAATAGGAAGCCCAAATGTTAACCTAGGAACTTGATTTGAACAATCTTGAATCTGACCCTCATAACAGTGATGTATACCAAACATTAAAAGATTCTATACCAAACATTAAAAGATTCTGACTGGTGGTTCTGAAGAAGATTTTTAAAGATTATTCTCCATATTTCCTCGAGTTAAAAATTTGGGCTCCTGTATTGAGCCCAAATATAAAACAGGATGCTTCATTGTAACCAACCTGTATCTGCCCCCCTTTGGATGCTGTGTATCAAATATCAAAAGATTCTGATCACTGGTTCTGGAGAAAAAAGTTTATACCCCTGCTGGGGTTATATGGGATTTGCCTTGTCCATCCAACTGTCCATCCCGAAATTCAATCATGAATAACATGTGAAGTACTTGGTTAAGTGACTTGATATTTGGTATGCAAGTGTATCCTATTACTTTATACCCATAGTGAAATGCATGTGTCGTTTTGTTGCCAGAGTTATTGCCCTTTATGGACTTAGAATTTGCCCACCTTGAAATTAATTCATGAATAACAAGCAGTGTACTCAATGGAATGACTGCATCTTTGATGTGCAATTCTATCTTATTTCTGTCTACCCTCAGTACAAGGGGTGTGTCATCTTCAGTATGTTGGAAGAGAAGAGGGAGGTATTGCATTGTGAGTCTGCTCATTTTGTTTTATATTAAAGAAAGCCTAGAGGAAAGGATTTCATATAATCATGAAAAACTATGTGAGCATTCACACTCTTGTATCTTATTCCAAGAGCATATTAGTGTCCTCCTGTGATTTTCAAAACTACAGCCTCATACGGGTCACAGTGTTCAAGCCGAGATCGCAGTCGCTGGAACTTAGAGGAAAAATTGGGAAGGCCTGTGGAAAGGAATGCCAAATGTGTAATACAGGAGTAGTGGAGATCCTGGAACACTTTCTGTTAGAATGTCCAAAATACCCGGCTAACAACATAAGATTCACTGAGAGTATAATGGGGAAGTGGAATGGGAGAATGAAGGATACGTGGTTAGTGGGTAACACAAAGGAGACAGTTAGTATGCTTATCAGAGTGATTGGGAAGAATGGGGTATGAGATGTCATCAGGCAGTTCGATTCCTGGTGTTGGGTTAGGAGGAGAGAAGAGAAGAGGCGTGGGGATAGGGAGACATTTGGGACCACATGGTTAATCAAGGTCTTCTCACCTGAAAACCATGACAGATCAGCGGCCAGACAAAGTGTTGTTAGTATTATTATTCTTTTGATTTGACATGTAACTTTACTAAGTGTTTAGGGAAATAACCAAACAAGGAGTGGAACATTTCAAAGCTTAGCAAAATGTTTTTTGATAATTTGGATATAGCATTTATTATACCCCCACTTTCGAAGAAAATGGGGGGGGGGGGGGGGTATACTGGATTACATGCATCTGTCCGTCCGTGTGTGAGTGTGTCTGAGAATATTAATAACTTTCATAACTTAAGTAAATTATTATGGAACTTGGTGAGCAATTAAATTGTAACATTTCCCAAGACTAGAATGATTTTCGGTGTTGTCAGATTATTATTTTTTTTATTACATGTTTCTTCTCTTGTCATTGTTTGGCAGTATGCACCGTGGGGGTATGCCTGGGGCGTGGCCTCCCTCTTGTTGTCACTAACTTTCGGTAATTAATATTGTTTAAGTTTATAAATTTTACATGTAGTTGTTACCATATGTGGAATGTGATTGATTAACATGAAAACAACCACAATATCAAGTTATTTTCCAAACAATAAATATCAAATTCTATAGAAATACAGACAAAGTTTCCAGTTAACCCTTTACCCAACGTAACGGTCAAAACCAGCCAGCACTATTCACAAAAATCGCCAATTAATTTTCATTATTTTTTTCATTTTTTTGTCTCAAAAACATAGATTATGGCACCTCTTTGGAACAAGCTCATTGAGCACTTTCCAATGAGGGGTCATAACCTATGTTTTTGAGACAAAAAATGAAAAAATTAGTTATTCAAGAATTTTGTTTGCAAGTGTCATCTGTTTTTCATTTTGGGTAAGGGTTAATGGACAGTTAGTTCATTACATGTAGCTGCTGTTCCAATGACTCTTTTACAGATTTCAAGTTGTCGCCTGGGTGGAAACTCCATCCTCAGATGTTTTGGAGGAAACCCACTTTCTACATATGGTACAGTAGAATTCTCTTAATTGAATATCCATTTTGCCAGTGAAAATTATTCAATTAACATGAGTATACGATTAACAAGGATTTGGTCAGTTTCCTGTGTTCTGGAGGTAAACTGAGCATTTATTCTATTATATCTTGTTTGACAGAGCTCATAGAGCTCTGTCAAACAAGATATAATAGAATAAATGCCTGTATTGGATGTAGTGAGGCCAAAAAGGTTGATAAATAAGGGGAATTTGGTGCGTGTCACAGCAATATTTTTATACTGTACCAATGACCCAGACTTAGCTGGTGCTAACTCCAACAAAACCAGGGCCAAACACAAATTTTGCCCCCCAATCCCCAAAATTTGCATCCAAAACAAAAAGAAATCATGTCCTAAAGGACCTCCATAGTACGCCTCTACTGCGCATGCGCAGTGACGCAGTCGTCCCGAAATTGGCGCCAATTATCATTCTCTGTTTGGCCCTTCATCAGTCAACATCTCACTGATCTTTGTGCTTGTAAATCTCAGTTTAAAGGATGCCAGACACGTAATTTTTGGAGAAAATGTGATTCTAAGGAGGATAGAAGGAGGAGAGGAAAAAAGAAGTGGCAAAAAATAATCAGGGCTGTACTTAAAATTTTTTGTTGAAATTATGTTAAGTTGCCTATTTTCGAGGCATGGGCCTCTTGTTGTCATTCTTGCTAATTGTTGCACTGCTTATTCAGTGTTTCCTCTCCCCTAGCCTTCTAAAGTCCCCCCTTGCAATTCTCCCATGCTTTTGGCATATTTTTGAGAAGTTTCATTTCTAAAATTTCCTGGGAGAGTTGCTTGGTTACAGAATGTTTTCTGTTATTTTCCCCATAGTTACGTTTTCACCCATGGGTGTATAACGTTTGTGTTCTGCATCTTCCATCTGATGTTCTGCAGATTCTCCCCTGGGAGTCTCTGTTTTGCATCAGATAGAGTGTAATTGATGATTGATTCCGGGCCAGTTTTTTCAGTGCCTGGAGTCATGTTTTCTAGTGTGTTTACACTGTTTGTTTTCATTGGCAACAGCCTTTTTTGAGGGGGGCTGTTTGCCTTTGTAGTAGTTTATCTCATTATAAGATACATTTATATTATCCGAAAGTGTCTCATTAATTATTTTATATAAATTTAAAATTTTTGACCACACTTTGCCATCGGATCCATCGGGGCTCAATGTTACTTTTCAGCAACTTGGGCTTCTCTGAAAAAATATTTTTTCAAAATTATTTTGTTTTGCAATTGTTTTTTCATTTATTAATGGATCATGTTATTATGTATCTTTGTGTCAGGGGTTTTTGCGAGTAACTAGGACTTATTGTTGTTCTTTCACAATGAAGGGACATTGTTCAAATTGTAATAGGAAGAAATCTTCCTCTGACTTTCATGATCATTGTATTAATTGTAGTCAGTGTTCTCGCATTAATCCCTGTCCTATATGTGAACATTGGGATGAGAAACATTGGAAACGTGTGTCACGATATGTTGTTTCTGGAGAAAGAGCGATGCCGGCTCTTTCTCCACAAGGTCACTCTACTCTCTCAGTTTCTATTTCAGAGGAACCAGAACAGGGTGATGTTTCCATGTTATCTTCTTCAAGTGTGCGTCCGTCGTCACAAATAAATTCAGAGCTAGCGGCAAAAGTGCTCATGGAGATTAGACAAATGTCGTCCGCTAGCTCGCCCGGTGTAGCGTCCATTCACCGAATGGTTCGGCAGCCGGGTTCGTCCGATGCGGTCCAAGAGGAAATTTTGGGTGATGCGAGCACTATAAACATAATAGATGCACACCCAGTGACGGCGGATAGTAAACGAGAACGGAGGAAGCCTTTTAGTCCGGTTCCTAGCTCGTCCAGGTCCAGCCGGGCCGCGAGCGAGAGAGGCCCCTGTCTCGTACAACAACATCTGGGACCAGATGTTGTGGTACAAAATGTGTCTTTAGCGGAGCATACGTCCGTCGCTCGGGACGCTCCGTTGTATAAGCAGTCCGCAGAGACTGTTAAGGCTTCCTCTTCTCGTCGGCGCACACGACCGCACCTTGGCTGCGTGACCTCCGATATTTTGCCAGCTTCGCCGGTGAAGGATTCTTCGGCGACCAGGTCACACCATCCGGCAGCCAGGGATTCGAGACCGATGGACTCCGGACGTTCGCATAGGAAAAGTATGCGGGAGCCATCTGATGCGGAGCTGCCCTCGGCGAAGCAGCGAAAGACCGCGCCTCCGCAGGTCTCGACGTCGGACATTCTAGTGCAGATAGCACAGCTTATCGCAGCATCCCAGCAGCCGACAGAAACGGTGTCGGATCGAGAATTATCCGACGGCGCTGGGTCGGTACGCTCCGCCGAAGCATCGGGGGCGGACGCCCGGGAACATCGGGAGGTCCGACCGGATGGTGAAAGGGATACGGATGAATTGGAGCTATCCCTTTCGGAACAACATAAAGCTGCCGTGGACTTCATCCGGCACTTTCTCCCTCAAGTTGTTCCGTCGGGCCAGACTGCTGCGCTTCCGGACAAGAGAATTATAGCGTCATTGGACTCTGAATTTTTTGAGCGGTTCAGGGACATCGCTCCCGAGTTTCCGTCGCAGTCCAATAATGTTGCAAGAACATTTGAATTATTGAATGACGCTATATTTAAACTTGCTTCCAGGACGGGGAAAGCAGGTTTCTTGTCCGCAAATACTCTCAACCTGCCTTTCATTAATGCAAGGAATAAATTCGACACGGCAGGACAGGGTATACCGAGAGTTCCTCTGCGTATGGACGACGAGGCGGAAGACTTAGAGCTATCATTACCGTCGTCAGCTTCTATTCCAACCGCGGTGTTGGAAACAGCTATTGCGTCTAACAGAGCCAATTTAGATGCCTTATCTTACGCAGATCACCTTACTAAGGCGTTATCACTGCGCCTTCAAGGGGAAGAGTTTCAGGATATACAATCCTCTTTAAGACTTCTTTCAAGGGCAGTAGCTTATTCCACGTGTAACTCCGCCCTTTCAGTGGCTAATCTGGAGTTGGTTAGACGTGACGCAGCCCTGGCTACATCCACACTAGTGGATTCTAAGGTGAAGAACTCTCTTAGAGTCGCTTCGGTCTCAGGAGAACTTCTCTTTGACGGCAAGCTTTCCGCTATTTATGATAATATTAAAAAGAAAGCTAATGATTCTCTGTTGTTCAGATCCGCTCCTAAAAGGTCGGATACAGCAGACACGAATAAGGCGGGCACTTCTGGGTCTAATGCGCCCAAGAGAGGTTCCTATAGAGGTTCCGGTGCGTCCTCTTGGTCTTATTCGAGAGACCGTCAGGATAGCGACTCTCGTTCGGGACGTCCTTCAGGCCGGGACAATCGGTCGGACGCCCGGGTCGTGGAAGACGTGGTTTCTCCTACCGCAGGCCTCGCAGGTCCAGGAGGTGATGGCTTAAACCTCTATCGCGTTCCGGTTGGCGGAAGGTTGTCGAGTTTTTCACAAGAGTGGGCGTCGATTACGGACGACCCGTGGGTGAGAGGAGTGACTTCGGAAGGTCTAAAGATATCCTTCAAACGAAAGCCTCCATTAACTCGAAGTCCAAAGTGGACTCATCTTCCGTCAAATCCACAGAAAAGAGACGCTCTGTTATCAGAGGTGCAGTCTCTTTTAATGAAGAACGCGGTAGAGGTCGTAGAAAACCAGGAATCGCTGGGATTCTACAGCCATCTGTTTCTGGTTCCGAAACCAGACGGCTCGTTCCGTCCAGTCATAGATTTGAGCTGGATAAACAAGCTGATCGTCGCTCCGAAGTTTTATATGGAGACGATTCGATCGGTCAGAGCGAGTATTCGGGTGAACGATTATGCAACGAGCATAGATCTCAAGGATGCGTACTTTCACGTCATGGTACATCCGACATTCCGAAAGTATCTACACTTCGCAGTCCTAGGAGTGGTGTATCAGTTCCGGGCCATGTGCTTCGGATTGAATCTAGCACCCTGGGCTTTCACTCGGGTAATGAACTCGGTAATGATCTACTTCCGAGCTCATTCGTCTGCGGTAACGTCGGCCTACCTGGACGACATTCTTCAGAGGTACGGCAACGAGTTAACGCTTCAGAACGATGTTCAGAATCTTCTTCTATTGCTCCGACGTCTCGGTTTCATAGTAAACGAGGAGAAGTCGGATCTGGTGCCGTCCAAGTCATTCACTCATCTGGGAATGAGCTTCGAGACGCACAACAATCTCGTTCGTCTGCCGTTAACCAGAGCGAAATTAGTCAGTTGTTACGCTCGCTATTGTCTGCATGCAGACAAAGTCACGGCGAGAGAATTTATGAGACTGATAGGTCTGTGCGGAGCCGCTGCGGATCTCATTCCGATGGGGCGGCTACGCACACGTCCTCTTCAAATTTTCCTGACTCAGAATTGGAGTGTGAAAATTTATTCGCTCGATGTAGACGTTCTCTTGTCAGATCAAGTGAAACAAGAGATTCAGACTTGGGCAAACATTCAGTGGTTAACTCAAGGAGTTCCGCTGCAGTTGCCGGATCCGAGTTTTACCATTATGACGGATGCCAGTCAAACAGGTTGGGGTGCATCATTAATCCCAACGGATTCGAGATGCCAGGGTCTTTGGGATCCGCAATTCCTGTGCAAGCACATAAACATCAAGGAAATGATGTCAATTTGGCTTGCGTTACGTCACTGGATGGACATTATTCACGATGCTCATGTCCAAATCCTATCCGACAATACGACAGTAGTGGCGTATATACGGAATCAGGGAGGCACTCATTCAGTTCCGTTGTTCAATCTAACGGAAAGAATCCTTCTGTTTGCGTTGGAACATCACGTTCTTCTTTCGGTCCGTCACATACCGGGTCGTCTGAATGTGCTAGCAGACTTTCTTTCACGAAAGGGTCGCTTGTTGCCGTCGGAGTGGACTCTCAACAAACAAGTATTCAATCAGATTTGCTACCAATGGGAACGGCCAATGATAGACTTATTTGCGACACATCTCAACAATCAGTTGCAGACGTATGTGTCCCCGTTTCCGGATCCAAGAGCATTTGCAGTAGACGCTCTGTCGATCCCTTGGGACGGAATGATAGGATATGCGTATCCTCCAGCGCCGTTAATTCAACAAGTATTGCTAAAGATAAAACAATCTCAATGCAAGATTCTGTTGGTAGCATCTCTGTCGCCACAGAGACCATGGATAAATCTACTCAGGTGTCTGTTGTGGGACCTACCGCGGAAGCTTCCTCCACGAGAGGATCTTCTTTCGCAGGGGAAATCGCGCCAACTCCATCACAACCCGCAAGGTCTCAACCTTCACGTTTTTCCGTTGTGCGGTCCTTCTTGCATGGCAAGCACTTTACAGGACGAGCAGTGGACGCGATTTCTAACTGTAGGAGGACCTCCTCTTCGCTAAACTATGCGGCTAAGTGGAAGGTTTTCCGTCGTTGGTGTAGGGATCATTCTGTAGATATATTTGATCCCTCTATACCAGACATTGCAAACTTTCTAGTATACTTGTTTGACGAAATCAAACTGCAGCCTGTTACTATAAAGGGTTATAGATCTATGTTATCTGATACCTATGCACATCATGATAGTTTACAAATTGGATCTAATGTCTCTTTATCGAAATTGGTTCGAAACTTTTCGATAAATAGACCTAGAACTCTTAGATTAATTCCTAAGTGGAATTTAGCTTGGGTTCTCCTTAAATTGAAGGAAAAGCCATTTGAACCTCTTGGGACAGTAGATTTCAAATTCTTATCTTATAAGACAGCTTTTCTCTTAGCTTTCTCTTCTGCCAGAAGAGTCAGTGAGCTTCATGCACTATCGGTGGATGATTCTCATTATCGTAGTGTTGGGAACACTATCACCTTCACTACTAATGTGGGTTTTTTAGCTAAGAATCAGGCTCCTAATAAATATCCGGAACCTATTGTTATTAAGGCTCTTCCGTCTTCAGACGGGCGTAGGCCTTTACTCTGTCCTGTTAGAGCACTACGTATCTATAAACAGAGATCTCAGTTCATCAGAAAGGGACGGAAACGTTTCTTTCTGTCTTTGATGCCTAATAGAAAGGACATTTCAGTCCATTCTATTGCTAGATGGATTCAGTTAACTATCCGTACTGCTTATGAAGATTTATCTTCTTCTCAGCAGTCTGTGCTTAAGATTTCTGCTCATGAAGTAAGAGCTCTTTCTACTTCCTGGGCTTATGCTAATAGTGTTGCTATTACAGATTTAATGAAGGCTGCTTATTGGTCTCAGCCATCCACATTTACTAATTTTTATCTCAGAAATATTGAGTCCATTTCTGGAGACCTGCATTGTTTAGGTCCGTTATCTGTTGCTCAGAATGTCGTCCACTAAACAGTTGCAACTATAGTTATGCAGGCTTTCTGTTCCGGCAGTGACTCCGTCCGACTGCCCTCTTCGCTCTGGGCTATTTGACCCAGGGCAAGGGGAAGGGGGGGGGGGGGGGGTGGGTGTTACCTTAGGTCACCTGCTTTATAGTGAAAAGCAAGGGAATGCCTCCTCCAAGACAGTATTTCTGAGTCGCTTCCGAGATGGTTTTAAAGTGTAATATTAATGTTTAATTTCATTCATGTCTTATTTTTAAAGTGTAGCTCGGTGTGAAGCATTTGTATATGTCAAGTGTCAAACGGGCTTTAATATACAATACTCGGACACTTTTAAATGATTATAAAGAGTCTCAATTCTCTGGACTACTTTATTTATTGGCTTGCTTTAAAAATAATTAGTATAAGGGTTATACTGGATGTTAATAGAGAACATGAATGTTATTGTGCTCAATTATTAAGGGTAGTGTATCTTTCTAATTTAATATTAAATAAGAAAGATACATGTAAAGCCTAATACTCCTTTTCTCCTTAAGGGGTTACCTCTTTATTTATAATTGAGCTTATTGGATTTTCCTCTATGTCCTAGGCCCTCCAGCCTGTTTACTATTCAGCTAAGTCTGGGTCATTGGTACAGTATAAAAATGTTAAAAAATTTATAGTAATTTATATATTTTTTATACTTACCAATGACCCAGACGGGGATGGCCCTCCCTGAGTTGGGAACTCTTGCCTCCCCGCTGAGTACATAGCGCTGACCAGGCACTGCCAGTAAGAATGATAATTGGCGCCAATTTCGGGACGACTGCGTCACTGCGCATGCGCAGTAGAGGCGTACTATGGAGGTCCTTTAGGACATGATTTCTTTTTGTTTTGGATGCAAATTTTGGGGATTGGGGGGCAAAATTTGTGTTTGGCCCTGGTTTTGTTGGAGTTAGCACCAGCTAAGTCTGGGTCATTGGTAAGTATAAAAAATATATAAATTACTATAAATTTTTTAACTTTTTCGACATATTATAAAAATTTATATACAATTAACAGGAGTTTACTCTACAACCCATATGCAATTAACAGATCAAATTTGTACTGAAGATATGGTAAATGGTTTTGTGTTTGAAAATTATATTCAATTAACAGGGATATACAATTAAGAGATATCCAATTAAGTGGGCTCCACTGTACTACATGTACAAAAGTGGACAGAGAATTTTGGCTGGATCATGACCGTGATCTAGGTTGTGATCCGAATGAAATTCCCTTCCACTTTCCTCCTTGTCACAGTTGAATGTCACCCGACAAAAACGAAATGTGAGCACATTGAATCTGAAATGATATTTTTGTTTGTTTTTGGTTGATGCAGTCTTGGTTGAGCGGTATTTTGTAACCAGGGCTTAAAATCCACAGGAGAATCAGAAATTCTCAGAATCGTTCTCTCAAATGATTCTAGCAAGGAAAACAATGAGAATCAACTTTGATTCTCAAAAAATATTCATTTAATTCTTGTCATATATTCTGTAAGTGTCCTTCAAAGCCTGGAAAATAGTACTTATTTTTTGCTCCCTCATGATAAGGTCACACTTGGACTTGGCAGTAGTATCTAGTGAAGTCTTGGCTGCCTCTGCAGGCAGCCAAGACTTTACCAGAAACCACTGATAAGGTACAGTAACTTCCATCAACAAGATGCCAAAGGCCTGTATGTTGGGGCATGTGTTCTACATGTATATGTGAGACAAGAAACTCACCAAAAATGGAACTTGGCCGACAAGGATAAGACTCCCATAAATATGAAGTTTGAGTTTCACTATGAAGCATGTGCTGGTTATACTCGCAAGAGTATAACAACACTCTCGAATTTAAAAACTGAAAATTGATTCTCGCAGCTGGAATTCACGAGAATCAAAACCAAATTTTAAGGCCTATGTAACAGTTGATTATTTCTACTAGGTTACTTTATTACCGGCAGTATTTTTATACTGTACCAATGACCCAGACTTAGCTGGTGCTAATCTCCTTAATTCAGGGCCAAACACAAATTTTGCCCCCCCAATCCCCAAAATTTGCATCAAAAACCGAAAAATACATGTCCTATATGGCCCTCCATACATCGACTCCTCTGCGCATGCGCAGTGTCGAGGAAGTCCCGAAATTGGCGCCAATTATCATTCTTAGTTTGGCCCTCAAAACAGTCACACTTCTCTGTTATTTGTGCTTCCAAATCTCAATTTTCATGATGCCAGACACATATTCATGAGTGAAATGGTGGAAATAAAGAGGATACATTAGGAGGAGAGGAAAATATTTAGTGCAAGAAAATGTTCAGGGCTGTAACTTATAATTATTTTATGAAATTATTTCTAGTTGCCTTTTTTCAAGGTATGGCCCTGATGTTATCATTCTTGCTATGAAGTACCATTGTTTGATCAGTGTTTCCTCTCTACCTTCCTTATTCCCCCCTAGCTTTTCTCCCATGTTTTGGCTTAATTTTTGTAATGTTTATTACTAAAAATTTCTTGGGAGTTTTGGCTTGGTAACAGATTTATTTCTGTTTTTTTCCCCATGTTTACGTCCTCACCCTAGGGGTGTTTAGGCGTTTTGATCTGCATCTACCATCTGATGTTCTACAGTTTCTTCTCTGGAAGCCTCTGTTTTGCATCAGATAGTGTTTTAATTGGTGACTGATTTCGGGCCATGTTTGTTTTAGTGCCTGGAGTCATGTTTCCGGTTTGTTGACACTTTTGCTTAGGTTGACAACAGTTACTGCTGATAGTGATTTTTTGTCTTCTGCATCTCTTATTCATAGTAAGATACATTATTATTGTCCGTAAGTGTCTCATTAATTTTTTCAAAATGAATTTAAATTTTTGTCCACACTTAGGCTTTTTTGGGATCCATTGGGCTCAGGGTTCCCTTTGGGAACTTGGGCTCTTCTGAAAAAATTTTTTTTTTTTTCAATTTTTTCTTTTCAAATCATTATTTATTAATGAATATAATGGATTGTTGTATTATGTATCTTTATTTTCAAGGATTAGTGCGAGTACTTTGATTGTTTACATTTCACTATGAATGATTATTGTTCAAATTGTAATAGGAGGAAGTCTTCCTATGATTCTCATGATCTCTGTATTAATTGTTCTCTCTGTACTCGCACTGATCTTTGTTCTGTGTGTTTCAAATGGGATGAAAAACGTTGGAAACGTGTGTCACGGTATGTTGTTCCTGGAGAAAGGTCCATTCCGGTTCTTTCTCCTCAGAGTCACTCTAGTGTTTCACTCTCTTTTTCAGAGGAACAAGAACAGGGTGATGTTTCCGTGATGTCATCCAGAAGTGTGCCTCCGTCGTCACATACAAGCGAAGAGCTAGCGGCAAAAGTGCTCATGGAGATTCGTCAATTCCCTGAAAGGAGCCCGAAGGGGTTGACGTGCGCTAGCTCGACCGGGGTTGCGTCCATTCACCGAATGGGGCTGCACTTGGGTTCATCCGTTGCGGTCCAGCACAGAGAGTCGGGTGTTGCGAGCACTATAAAACATCCACGTGCACACCCAGTGACGACGGAAAGGAGGATGGATCGGAGGAAGCCTGACAGTCCGGTGTTTAGCTTGTCCAGTTCGACATGGGCTGCAAGCGAGAGAGGTCCCTCTCTCATACAACAGCATCTGGGACCAGATGTTGTAGTCCGTAATGTTACGCAGTCGGAGCATACGTCCACCGCTCGGAGGGCTCCGGTATATAGGCAGTCCGCCGAGGCTACCTATAAGGCTTCCATATCCTCTCAGCAGCACACTCGACCGCACCTTGGCTACGTGACCAGTGAATTACAGTCAGCTTCGCCGACCAGGGATTCCTCGGCGACCAGGTCACGCCATCCGGTAGCCAGGGACTCGAGGCCTTCTTCGTCCGGACGTTCACATAAAAGATGTATGCAAGATGCAACGTCCAGGGAGCTTCCGGTGGCTAAAACCAGTAAGACCGCCGCTCCCCAGGCCTCTGTAACGGATGTGCTATCACAGATAGCAAAGTTAATCGCAGCATCCCAGCAACCGTCAGAGCCTCTGTCGGAACATGAAATGTCAGAAGATGCTGGGTCGGTAGGTTCCGCCGCTGGATCCGGTGCGGACGACCGAGATTTACATGATTTACATGAGGTCCGGCAGGATGGCGAAAGGGATTCTGATGAATTGGATATTTCCCTTTCGGAACAACATAAAATAGCCGTAGAATTCATTCGGTGTTATCTTCCAGAAGTTGTTCCGCCAGACCAAAATGCTGCGCAGCCGGATAGGACTGTAATAGCGCCACTGGACACCGAGTTTTTTAATCGGTTTAGGGACATTGTCCCGGAATTTCCGTCACAATCCAAGAATGTCTCTCGGATTTTTGAGTTATTGAATGACGCTATTGATAAACTTGCCAACAAGACGGGCAGGTCAGCCTTCCTACCGGCTTCTGCTCTACAGCTGCCGTTTATTAATCAAAGGAACAAGTTTGATACGGCAGGTCAGGGCATCCAGAGAGTTCCTCTGCGTTTAGACGACCAGGCTGAAGACCTTGATATATCCATGCCGTCGTCTATGTCACTTCCGTCGTCTACGATGGAAACGACGATATCGTCAAACAGAGCTAGTTTAGACGCTCTTTCCTACGCAGATCACCTTACTAGAGCATTGTCATTACGCTTTGAAGGACCTGAATTTCAAGACGTACAAACGTCTTTAAGAGTTCTGTCCAGGGCCATAGCGTTTTCCACTTATAACTCCGCCCTTTCAGTGGCAAATCTGGAGTTAGCTCGACGTGACGCGGCCTTGGCTACTTCCACACGCGTGGACAGTAAGGTGAAAAACTCTCTTAGAGTCGCTCCGGTCTCTGGAGAGTTTCTCTTCAGTGGCAAGCTTTCTGATATATATGATAAATTAACAAAGAAAGCTTCGGACTCTCTGCTTTTTAAGTCTGCTTCCAAGAAATCGGAACCAACAGACAGGAGTAGGCCAGGCACTTCCGGGACGAGTTCGTCCAGGGGAAGTTCCTATAGAGGTTCCTATGCGTCCTCTAGGTCTTACTCTAGAGACCGGCAGAGTAGCGACTCGACTAGGGGCCGTTATGCTGGCCGAAATAACCGGTCAGACGCCCCTAGGCCGACGGGGCGAGGTGCGGGTCGCGGAGGACGTGGTTTCTCCTACCGCAAGCCTCGCAGATCCAGGAAGTGATGGTCTAGACCTCTGTCGCGTTCCGGTGGGCGGAAGACTGTCGAGTTTCTCAAGCAATTGGGAATCAATTACGGAGGACCCTTGGGTGCTAGGGGTTATTTTGGAAGGACTAAAACTGTCCTTCAAAGGCAAGCCTCCATTAACTCGAAGTCCAAGATGGACTCAGCTTCCGTCAAATTGTCATTTGACGAGCTCATTTGTCGGCGGTAACGTCGGCTTACCTGGACGATATTCTTCAGAGATACGGCAACGAGTTAACGCTTCAGAACGACATGCACAATCTGCTTCTATTGCTCCGACGTCTCGGTTTCATAGTAAACGAAGAGAAGTCGGATCTGGTGCCGTCCAAGTCATTTACCCACCTGGGAATGAGCTTCGAGACGCACAACAATCTCGTTCGTCTGCCGTTAACCAGAGCGAAATTAGGCAGTTGTTATGCTCGCTATTGTCTTCACTCAGACAAAGTGTCAGCGAGGGAATTCATGAGACTAATAGGTCTGTGCGGAGCTGCCTCGGATCTCATTCATCCCGTCCTCTCCAGGTCTATCTGACTCAGAATTGGAGAGTGAAGATTCATTCGCTCGAAACGGACATACTCTTGTCAAGCCAAGTGAAACAAGAGATTCAGACTTGGGCAGACATACAGTGGTTAACTCAGGGAGTTCCACTGCAGTTGCCAGATCCGAGTTTTACGATTATGACGGATGCCAGTCAAACAGGCTGGGGCGCGACACTGAGCCCATCGGATTTGAAGTGCCAGGGTCTTTGGGATCCGCAGTTTCTAAGCAAGCACATCAACATCAAAGAGATGATGTCAATTTGGCTTGCTCTACGTCATTGGATAGACGTTATTCAGAATGCACACGTGCAAATTATGTCCGACAATACGACAGTAGTTGCGTATATTCGGAACCAAGGTGGCACTCATTCCATTCTGTTGCTCAATCTAACGGAAAGAATTCTTCTGTTTGTATTAGAACATCAGATTCTTCTCTCCATCCATCATATTCCGGGTCGTCTGAACGTCTTAGCAGACTCCCTTTCACGGAGGGGTCGCCTGTTGCCGTCAGAATGGACTCTCAACAAGCAAGTATTCAATCAGATTTGCTACCAATGGGAACGGCCAATGATAGATTTATTTGCGACACATCTCAACAACCAGTTGCAGACGTATGTGTCACCTTGTCCGGATCCTCGAGCGTTTGCAGTAGACGCTCTCTCGATCTCTTGGGACGGAATGATAGGATATGCGTATCCTCCAGTGCCGTTGATTCAGCAGATATTGCTCAAGATAAAACAATCGCAATGCAAGATTCTGTTGGTAGCATCTCTGTCTTCACAGAGACCGTGGATAAATCTACTCAGGTGTCTGTTGTGGGACATGCCGAGGAAGCTTCCTCAATGGGAAGATCTTCTTTCGCAAGGGAAATCGTGCATCCTCCATCACAATCCGCAAGGTCTAAACCTTCACGTATTTCCATTGTGCGGTCCTTCTTGCACGGAAAACATTTTACAGGACGAGCAGTGGACGCGATTTCTAACTGCAGGAGGACCTCCTCTTCGCTAAACTATGCTGCTAAGTGGAGGGTCTTTTGTCAGTGGTGTGAGGATCATTCAGTAGATATTTATGATCCCTCCATTCCAGACATAGCAAACTTTCTAGTATACTTGTTTGATGAGATTAATCTGCAGCCTATCACCATTAAGGGTTATAGGTCTATGCTATCTGATACCTATGCACATCATGGTAGCTTGAGGATTGGAACTAATGTCTCTTTATCTAAGTTAGTTAGAAATTTTTCGATAAATAGACCTAGAACCCTTAGATTAATTCCGAAGTGGAATTTGGCCTGGGTTCTTCTTAAGCTAAAAGAAGCGCCTTTTGAGCCTCTTGACACAGTTGACTTCAAATTCTTAACGTATAAGACAGCTTTTCTCTTAGCTTTCTCTTCTGCTAGAAGAGTTAGTGAGATTCATGCACTATCTGTGGAGGATTCTCACTACCGTAGTGTCGGTAATACTATTACCTTTACCACTAATGTTGGATTTTTGGCTAAGAATCAGGCTCCTAATAAGTATCCTGAACCTATTATTATTAAGGCCCTTCCATCATCTGATGGGCGTAGGCCTCTGCTGTGTCCTGTTAGAGCAATACGTATTTACAGACGTAGATCTGAGTTCATCAGAAAGGGACGTAAGCGTTTCTTTCTGTCTTTGATGCCTAATAGAAAGGATATTATGGTTCATTCTATTGCTAGATGGATTCAATTAACTATTCGAACTGCTTATGAAAAATTATCTTCCTCTCAGCAGTCGGCACTCAAGATCTCAGCTCATGAAGTAAGAGCTCTTTCTACTTCTTGGGCCTATGCTAATTGTATTGCTATTACTGATCTAATGAAGGCTGCATATTGGTCTCAACCTTCCACATTCACTAATTTTTATCTCAGAAATATTGAGTCCATTTCTGGAGACCTCCATTGTTTAGGTCCGTTATCAGTTGCTCAGAATATCGTCCACTAAACAGTTGCAACTATAGTTGTGTAGGCTTTCTGTTCCGGCAGTGACTCTGTCCTGCTGCCCTCTTCGCTCTGGGGTATTTGACCCAGGGCAAGGGGAAGTGGGGGGGGGGGGGGGGGGCGGGTGTTCCCTTAGGTCACCTGCTTTATAGTGAAAAGCAAGGGAATACCTCCCCCAGAGTCAGTAATTCTGAGTCGGTACCGGGATGGTTTTAAAGTGTAAGATAATGTTTAATCATCCATGTAATATTTTTAAAGTGTAGCTCGGTGTGAAGCATTTGTATATGTCATGTGTCAAACGAGTGTTAATATACAATCCTCGGACACTTTTAATGAATATAAAGAGTCTCATTTCTCTGGACTTCCTTTATTTATTGGCTTACCTTTAAAAATATTAGTATAAAGGGTTATACTGGATGTTAATAGAGATCATTGATTATTATGCTCAATTACTGATCGGTGTTGTGTCTTTCTTCTTTATTATAAATAGGAAAGATACATGTAAAGCCTATCTCTTCTTTTCTCCTGGAGAGGATATTCTTTTATACATAATTGAGCTTATTGGATTTTCCTTTATGTCCTAGGCCCTCCAGCCTATTTACTATTCAGCTAAGTCTGGGTCATTGGTACAGTATAAAAATGTTAAAAAATTTATAGTAATTTATATATTTTTTATACTTACCAATGACCCAGACGGGGATGGCCCTCCCAGGAGTTGGGAACTCATACCTCCCCGCTGAGTACATAACGCCTACCAGGCACTGGTTGTAAGAATGATAATTGGCGCCAATTTCGGGATTTCCTCGACACTGCGCATGCGCAGAGGAGTCGATGTATGGAGGGCCATATAGGACATGTATTTTTCGGTTTTTGATGCAAATTTTGGGGATTGGGGGGGCAAAATTTGTGTTTGGCCCTGAATTAAGGAGATTAGCACCAGCTAAGTCTGGGTCATTGGTAAGTATAAAAAATATATAAATTACTATAAATTTTTTAACTTTCACCATGTTGTTTATTTTGGTTTTCCCCTACTTCCTGTTGTATATGTCCATTATAAGCCGATGTGTCTCATTGGGTACTTTTGTTATTCCATTCTTCGCTTTTAGTTGGTCATTCTCATATTGAGGCATCATTTAAATTATTAGTAATCTTGTCCCTTCGAAGCTTTATAAGACCACATTCACTTTCTGATGGCGCCCCACTTCACTTTAGGATTAAGCATTGATCTTGCTGAGCTGCCGTGTTGCTAACTACAAAAGGTTGGTACTGAGTGTCATGCTTCTTAAGTGAGAGAGTACTGATTCTCTGGGAATTTCTCTAAAGGAAGTGATCCATTGCATGGCGTGCACCCACTGCTGAGGAAACGTTGACTGGTGTGTTTCTCCTCGGTGGAGGCGCTCACTGCAAGGCACATATTTTCAATATTTTATTTTGATTATTTTTTTATTTTTTTTGTTTGTTCTTGTGTTCAATTCATGGAGGATGGGTGTTCTCTCACTCTGTTAAAAATAGATGCAGTCCAAACAGCCCCAAACATTTTGGACAGCCCATTTTTTGGTCGGGTTGTGTTAACAACCGAGACCTATGGTTTAGCGACGGCCGGTGTGCGTCCAGGTGTCCTCGCACTGTGAGTGCAATACCTGAAGAAACGTAGTCCTATTTGCCATACAGGTCTTTTGAAATAATATCTCAAGCGAGTTTGAAAACTGGCCCGGCCCCATTTTTTGTTACAGATTTATGGGCCTCAATTAGTCATTTTTTCCGAATTTTGAGCTTGTTAGCACAATAACTTGAACAAACGTGCTCCGATTTTACAAACATTTGCCATACAGGTCTTTTGCTATAATATCTCAATCAAGTTAGAAAACTGGCCTGGCCCAACTTTTGTTTCAGAGTTATGGGCCTTACTTAATTGGTCAGTTTTTACAAATTTTGAGCTAGTTAGTGCAATAACTTGAACAAACATTCTTTGATTTGACTAATATTTGCCCTACATGTCTTTTGCAATAATATCTTGAGTGGGTTCGAAAACTGGCTCCGCCCAATTTTTCATTACAGAGTTATGGGTTTTAATTAATTTTTATGAATTCTGAACTTATTGCCATTATAACTTGAACAAAGGTTCCAGATTTGACAACCGGCATAGGATTGATAACTGGGTTAAGGACATACGACACTTCCGATTGGCACCACAACTCGATGCCTGCATCTCTAATGCACACCTTTTGTTTATATGTCAGGTTTTTGGCAATTCTAACCAAAATTAAGGGGGTCCATGGTTTGAAATTGTTTTGGTGTAAAGTTGCACATTGTTGTGTTTGTATATATGTTTTGTTTTTTCTTTTTGTTAATGTTTAATCCTTCGATTCCGGTTATAGTTAACAGGAAATAATACATTCTGGGTATTCTTGGGAGACTTTTGGCCCCATCTTGTTACATTTTATTTATGAAATCTCAACCTTCTGATGTAAGTGTGTTGCAATTAGTGTCCAACCGATTACCAAAAATGATCGCTGACCAATTACCAGTTATTTGAGCCCACAATCAGCCGATTCTGATGCTGATTCCGATTGTAATACTGTGCACTACAAGACAAGTCGAGGCTTGAAAGAACTACATTAAACTGAACATTTTTCAAAGTGTTAAACTTCGTTGACTGGGGTCCCAGTAAAATTTCCAGTCGCGCACACTTGGGCAGTAAACGTGGCTCTCAGAGCCACGTTTACCACCCAAGTGCACGACACTGGTAATTTTACTGCGACCTGAGTCAATGGAGTGCATCCTTCACTTTACCGGTATGGACTGGCGTTTGCTGCAAGTGTTCTCATTTGTAAGCTTTACACATTGTGGTTGTTTCTCAACTTTATTGAATGGTATCATCGATATCATTTTACATTAACAATTGAACAATTGCAGAAGATAATAAAATGCGATTCAGAAAAATTGCTTGGCAACAATCGGTTGAACCGATGTTCCAGGAGCTGTTGCCGTTGTCATCCGATTGCCCATAATCGATTGTGTTGGCCTGTTCCGATCATCGGTTGAACACTAGTTGCAATCATATTGTGATTTGGTTGTGAAAGGGACCATGTGATCTTTGTACTCTGGTGTACTAGATGTAACCACAAAACATTTTTACAGGCAGCCAGCAATAATGTAGAAACACTGTTATTGTTATCTGTAGCTGTGTACATGTATATATGGTAGTTAATTGTGTAAAATGAATCTGATGACCTAAGGGTTAAAACTAAATGTTTTCACTGTTACAGGGCCCCAAGTCGGACACCAACAATGCCAGCACATCCACCACCAAGTGCTCCTGCACCAGTTCAGAAACAACCAGGACTGTTTGCAAATATGGCCTCCACAGCTGCTGGCGTAGCTGTTGGGTCAGCTGTGGTAAGGATTTTATTATAGTAAAAGTGTATTTGTTTTACAAGAGTCACTGAAACAAGTCTTGTAACTTATGAAGTTCAAAAACGTAATTGTTTTAAAGTGAACTAAAGTTTTAATCAACTCGGATACTTTGAAATAATTAAACTCAGCCTTAAGTTTTTACTCAAGATCTTGCGACTACTAAAAAGTTGACTAACCTCTTTCGTGAGTTCCTGAGAGGGATCATCAAACACAATACTAGCAAACAGGTGAATCTGTTTTGCATTTGTGTGGAGGCCAGTGGTTTAGCTAGCAGCCTGTCCACCCATCTTTTAAATGGGTACATTTTCTCCTTTGCCCTGAATGGACAGGTGTTGGTTCAAACATGAGCTGTTAGGTTGTAATTATTTTTAGCTCAACTTGATGAAGTCAAGTTTAGCTGTTGCCATCACTTCTCATTTGTCGGCATACGTCCACGATTTTTTTTGGCACACAGCACAGGTCACATTTATGATCGGATCGCTTTGAAACTTGATGTACTTGTTTGGGATGATCTCTAGATGGGAGCTATCAATTTTTTCGCATTTCCCTCAAAAAATGTTGCAGCTGGCAACGACCTTTGAACTTAGTTTAATCAGGCCTCAATAATTCCCTTTGGCACACCTTACAGGGCACATTTATGATCGGATTGCTTTGAAACCTGGTATGCTTGTTTGGGGTGACCTCTAGATGGGAGCTATTGATTTTCTTCTATTTTTGTCATAAAATATTGCCACTGGCAACAACCTTCGATGAACTTAGTGCAGTTATGCATCAATATTTCCCTTTGGCACACCCTGCAGGGCACATTTATGATCGGATCGCTTTGTAATTACTTGTGCTTGTTTGGGGTGACCACGAGGTGGAAGCTATTGATTTTCTTCCTTTTCCGAAAAAAATGTTACCATTGGCAACGATGTTTGAAGTTAGTTTAGTCAGGCATCAATATTTTCCTTTAGCACACCCTACAGGGCACATTTATGATCACAACGCTTTGAAACCTGGTATACTTGTTTGGGGTGATCTCTAGATGGGAGCTATTGATTTTCTTCCATTTCCATCAAAAAATGTTGCTGCTGTAACAGCCTTTGAACTTAGTTTAGTCAGGCATCAGTATATTCCTTTGGAATGCCCTACAGGCCACATTTATGATCGGATTGCTTTGAAACTTGGTATGTTTGTTTGGGGTGACCTCTTGATGGGAGCTATCGATTTTCTTCCATTTCATCAAAAAACCTTGATGCTGCCAACGACATTTGAACTTAGTTTAGTGCCTCACTATTTCCCTTTGGCACACCCTACAGAGCACATTTTTGATTGGATTGCTTTGAAACCTGGTATACTTGTTTGGGGTGACCTCTAGATGGGAGCTATAGATTTTCTTCCATTTCCGTCAAAAAATGTTTTCGCTGGCAGCCGCCTTTGAACTTAGTTTAGTCTGGCATCAATATTTACCTTTGGCATGCCCTACAGGGCACAATTATGATCAGATTGCTTTCGAACTTGGTATGCTTATTTGGGGTGACCTCTAGATTGGAGCTATCGATTTTCTTCATTTTCCATCAAAAAATGTTGCCTCTGGCAATGGCCTTTCAACTTAGTTTAGTCAGACATCAGTATATTCCTTTGGCACACCCTGCGCGGCACCTTTATTATCAGATCACTTTGAAACTTTGTGTGCTTGTTTGGGGTGACCTCTAGATGGGAGCTAGTGATTTTCTTCCATTTCCATCAAAAAATGTTGTTGTTGGCAACGACCTTTGAACTTTGTTTAGTTAGGCATCAATATTTCCCTTTGGCACACCCTACAGAGCTCATTTATGATCAGATCGCGTTGAAACTTGGTATGTTTATTTGGGGTGACCTCTAGTAGGGAGCTATCGATTTTCTTCCTTTTCCGTCAAAAATAGTTGCCGCTGACAACGACCTTTGATGAATTTAGTGCAGCACAGCATTAATGAATTAATTTTCTTTCATTTCCATAAAAAAATTATTGTTGTTAGTTCCAGCCTTTAAACATAGTGCATTTGTGCAGCAACTTATCCCTTTTGCACTATCTACAGGGATTATTTATGAATTTCCAGAAGAAAAAGAAGAAAAATAACTTTGGCACGCCTCAGAGGGCGCATTCATTATCAAGTTGTTTTGAAACTTGTATGCTTATTCAGGGTAGGAGCTATCAATTTTCTTTTCATTTCCATCAAAAACTGTTACTGTTAGCAACAACCTTTGAATTTATTGCATTTGTGCATCAACATTCTTCCTATAGGGCACATTTATTATAGGATTGTTTTTGAACTTGGTGTGCTCATTAGGCGAGACCTCTAGATAGGAGCTATTGATTAGCATTTGTTTCTGTGAAAAAAGTTGCCTTTTACAATGACCCTTAAACTTACTGCATTTGTGTATTAAAATTCTTCCTTCAGTCAGCCTTGCAGTTTTCATTTAAAAATGCATGGATTGCTCTGATGTTTTGCACACACAATACTGTTATGTTGAAGTTTCACCATATAACAATGGAACCAGTGATCTTCAATTTTGCCATTTGTTTGTCAAATTGAGCTACAGTGTCACTGACACTTTCATTTTAGCTAGGTATGTCCTTCAGGACGTATTAAACTACAAAAAAAAATACTGTCTCACAAGTCATGTTTTGGACTTAACAGACAAAAGCATGAGAGTTGTTGTCAATGTGAACAAATTCACTGAATTACATTTTGGCAAAACCACTATATAGAATTACATCATTTGAAAATCACATCCTTATACAAGCCAGAAAATAAGCAGACTGTCATCTGCAAAATGAGGTCCCCAGAGGGTGAATTTAGTGATGCTACCCTGCATAGCAGGGTAGCATCACTAAATTTACCCTCTGTGAACATCAGTCTGAATAAGGGCCTCAAAACTAAACAGAGAGAGGTACCCAGAGGATAAATTGGCCCACTGAATGGGATAACATTATCAAATTAACCCTCTGGGGACCTCATTCTGCAAATGTCAGATTGCTTATTTTCAGGCCTGTCCTTATCTACTGATGTGTAATAACTGTAAGTGTGTTTGAAAACTCAACATGCCATTGTAAATCTGTTAAAACAACAACAAAATAACCAAACAACACTGCTCTCTATAATTTAAAAAAAATATAGACGTGTAGCAATCTCTAGTGGCGTCTGCGGAAGTTTTGATCAAACTTTTGAGAAGCGTGATTACAGAAAATCTTGGACGGGTTACAGTTGATTTACAGCTAAACATCTGGTGGAGGCACAGTAAAAATTGAATCTGGCAGCCTTATAGGCTGTACGATAAAATTTTTGCCTATCCTCTTAAGCTGTTTGTTAATAATTATGCTGTTCAGTAACCTTCCGCAGCATATTTCCTAACGTTAAAAATGATGCATGCTGCTAGAGAGGGTTGAAAGACAACTTGAATCAAAGAACTTTCAACTTTTACACAAAAAATCTCAAAACAGTGATGGAAATTTTGAACACTGCTAAGTTTTTAGTGAGTTTTTCAGTATATCAATTTGTGTCAAAATTTTAGCCGAGTCCAAAGATGAGCTTCAGGTGGAAATTTTTAGTCTGAACCTAATTTTTAGCTTAACTTGACAAAGCCAGAATAAGCTATTGCCATCACACGCGTGGAAGTCTGTAAGTCTTTTAGTCTGTTCACATTTTCCTTTAGCACAGGCTACACCCTGTAGTTTTTGTCCGATTGTCATGAAATGTCATGTCTTATGCAGGTTTGAGGTCATGTCTAGATGAGAATGTCCCCTTTTGGTCACGATCGGTCAACCGTGATGGCTGCCCAAGCCCCAAAACCTTTGGCACAGCCTACAGGTCGTATTTATGGAGGGATTTCATTGTAATTGGTAGGTTGACTCCATATAATGTCTAGATGAGAACGTTCCCTTTTGGTTGCAATTGGTCAACTGTGATGGCTACAGGGGCCCGAAACCCCAAAACCTTTAGCACAGTCTACAGGTCATATTTATGAAGGGATTTCATTGTAACTTGGTAGGATGACTCCAGATAATGTCAAGATGAGAACGTCCCCATTTGGTCATGATCATTCAACCATGACGGCTGCCCTAGCCCAAAACCCGAAAAACTTTGGCGCAGAACGCAGGTCATATTTATGAAGGGTTTCATTGTAACTTGGTAGGATGACTGAGTATAATATCTAGATGAGGAAGTCCCCTTTTGGTTGCGATTGGTCAACCATGATGACTCCACAGGCCCAAAGCCCAAAAACCTTGAGCACAGTCTACTGGCCGTATTTATGAAGGGATTTCATTGAAACTTGAAAGGATGACTCATTTTGGAATAATTTCACTGTAACTTGGTAACTTTCGTTGACATACATTAACTGTGAGGGCCACCTACATTAACTGTGAGGGCCACATTAACCCACCCCTCAATTCTTTAGTACAGTCTACACCTCATATTATTTTTATTGAAAACATAGCATACAGGGAACAGATATTAATGTATTCCCAATTATCACAATTCTTGTCTTATTTCATAATCCTTTCATAAACATTGAACATTATCCATTTCATCAAACACAACACACAGACAAGTTAAGCTGCAGTGTCATTGACACTTTCATTTTTTAACTGGTAGAGTACTAAATTATTTTGAAAAGGTGATTTGTAATGTGTATTTTTTCACAGTCTTTGTTGCTAGCAGCAAGGAGAGCCTTAGTTTTACAAGATTTTTAGCTCACCAGACTGAAAGTCAGGGGGAGCTTAAGTGATCACTTTCTGTCCATCGTCTGGTGTCTGTCTTCCGTCCATCGTGAACTTTACATTATTGACTTGACTGGGCCAAATTGAACCAAACTTGATATGCATGGTCCTTATCACATGTCAATTCAAGTTTGTTCAAATAAAGTTGTCACTCTCCATTAGGAGGGGGTGGAGGAAAATGCCAAAAAAAAGAGAAAAATCTTTTCATCAGCTAGTGGGTACAATGACTCGATATATGGTATGGAGCTCCTTTTGAGGTGTAGAATTACGTTTGTTCAAACGAAGATCGTGGAGCAATATTTGTCTTCGTAAAATTTCTTTTTTCTGACCCGATGGTCTGATTTGAACGAAATTTGTTATGTGGTAATATTGGGTCATAAGTACTTGATTCATGTAAAAAACATTTCCCATGTTCCCTGTCCCCAGGAGCTAAAAATAGAACATATCTTCAAACGCCCATATTTCCCAAACACACGGAACAAAGAACTGTTATTTGGTATGAAGCATCTTTGGGACTAGAAGAATTGAATGGTAAAGAAACATTTCCATCGGTTGAGTCAGGGTGTTCTGTAGGAGGGGGTGGGGAGGGCATCAGAAAGATGCTGAGTTAGCAAATTTGCAAATATTAAAAAAAAATCTTCACCAGAACCACTGATCAGAATCTTTTGATATTTGGTATATTACATCCATGGGGGGTCAGATACAAGTTTGTTCAATTTATGCCCCTCGGTTCATATTTGGGCTCAATACAGGAGCCCAAATCTTAACTTAAGGCAATATGGGGAATAAGCTTTAAAAATCTTCTCCAGAACCACTAGTCAGAATATTTTAATATTTGGTAAACATCATTGTTACGAGGGTCAGATTCAACTCAGTTAATATTTGGGCTTTCTTTGGGGAGTAATATTTAAAAATCTTCTCTTTCAGATCCACCAGGCAGAATCTTTTGATATGTGGTATACACCATCTCTAGGGTAGTCAGAGTCAAGTTTGTTCAAATCGAGTTCCTGGGTTAATATTTAGACTCTCTATGGGAGACCGAATTTTACCTAGTGTAAAATGGGGAAATTTCTTTATTCTTCTTCAGATCCACCAGTCAGAATGCTTTCATAATTGGTATACAACATCTCTAGGAGGGTCAGATTCTCGTTTTTTCAAATCGGGTCCCTGGGTTAATATTTGGGCTCTCTATTGGAGCCCAAAGTTTAACTTAGTGCTATATGAAGGAATTTCTTTAAAAATCTTCTTCTCCATAACCATCAATTAGAATCTTTTGATATTTGGTATACAACATCTCTAGGGTGGTCAGATTCAACTTTGTTCAAATCGAGTCCCTGGGTGAATATTTGGGCTTGCTATGAGAGCCCAAATATTACCTTAGTGCTATATGAGGAAATTTCTTTAGAAATCTTTTTCTTCTGATCCACTAGTCAGAATGCTTTAATATTGGGTATGTTACATATTTAGGAGGCTCAGATTCAAATTTGTTTAAATCAAGTCCCTGGGTTAATATTTAGGCTCTCTATTGGTGCCCAAAGTTTAACTTAATGCAATATGAGGAAATTTCTTTCATCAAGCTAATGGATGTGGTGTAAATCCACTAAAGTGGCTTTCAGCACTTTCCAATAGAGCCATGATAGTGGCTTATAGCACCCAACCAGTTAAAAGTGGGCTCCTGATCCAATAATACTGTAGTGTGCTGTTCATCATTAACCCTACTCACTGTTCTGAGTATCGAACAAATCACTTCTGCGTATCAATGCGCTGTTTACTTTCATGCATTAATTCAAGGTTGAATCGAGTGGAATTATCAATAGAAATGATCAGATTCTTATAAAATGCCTTTAACCCTTTACCCAATGCAGACGATATCAAAATTTATTATTTTAAATATCATTTTTTTAAATTTTTCAAAAAATTTCAACAAAACCATATCATGTGACCCCTCATTGGAATGAGCTTGACGAGCTCATTCCAACGAGGGGTCACGTGATATGGTTTTGTTGAAATTTTTTTAAAAATAATATTTTTTCAACTGCTGAATTTGCATATTACGCGGACGGATGCAGGCGATTCATTGGGTAAAGGGTTAATAGAAAATCTAGTGTTTTTGAGTGGATACCGAACATGATCTCACTCATGACTGAGATAAATGTTTATTTTCGCTCACGTAAGCGCTCGCTAAAAATAACCATTTGTCTTCGTCACTCATGAGATAATTTTCGGTATCCACTCAAAAACACTAGATATCCTCTATCTAGTCAGGTTATATGATTTTTGCCACTCGCTGTTGTTCAAACATCAGTCAGTGGCGACACAGTTTTTCATACAAAATTATTGCACATAACTTCAGACTTGTGGGTGTTGAAGAAATTCCCAATTCTTTTACAATACAAGTTTCCCAAAGGAAGAAGCTTCCCAAAAGGGATGGATTGAGCCCCAAGTAGTGGGGTGGGGGGGGGGGGGGGTCAGGAGGATACAGCCACCCTGTTGTCTAATTTGAGTCAAGGGCCCAAATTAATCACAGCTTGTATTATTCTAGAACTTATTGAATCATGGTTTTGTCTAGCAAAGTTAAGTTTCAGGTACTTTATTTTTTACTGTATTTAAAAATGATCAGTCATTCATATTATGTCGTAAAATCCAATGAAAAAAAAGGAAACACCCCAAAATTGTGCTCTGAAAGTGGCCAGCATGGAAATGCCTGAGAAACTAATTCTCCATTTTCTTTGTCGTAATTTTCATTTGTTTTTCCATTGGGAAACAGTCTTACTATTGTATAAATTGTATTATCAGCATTCTACACTGTTTTTTCTTGTTTTTTAAAAACAGGGTCATACCATTGGAGCAGCAATGACTGGTGGCCATCAAGAAGCACCTGCTCAGCAAGCTCCTGTTCAACAACAACAGCAACAGGAGATTCAGCAACCTTGCCAGTTTGAATTAAAACAATTTTTGGAATGTGCGCAAACACAATCAGACTTATCACTTTGTGCTGGATTTAACGAAGCTATTCGACAGTGTCGAATGCAACATGGTAGGTTGTCAGTCAGTCATATAATGTTAATAAATGCAGCAGTGTTTAATTTCTAAATTTGGTTCAATTTTGGGTTCTATGAATTGGGAATTTCTGGGTCAGATCAAATCTCGAATCAAATCAAGCAAGGTATTCAAAATTGAAGAAAATTTTTAATTGAATCAGATGAAAATGACAAGTCTTTATTAGTGATAAACTGGTTGAGTGCAAGAAGCCACTGTCAGGGCTTTCACAAAAATGAGGGGTCCCAGAGCCACAGCCGACATTTCCTCATTCATGTTCCATATTCAGTTAAATGCAATAATATTTTGTTTATATATATATTTCTTTTATTACAAATTATTGGAGAGTGCCTATGGGCACTCTTCAATAATTTGTTATAAAACAAATTTTGATGAACAAATTCAGACCACTAAAAATAATCCAACCCTCAATCAGTTGACGGCCAATTGAAGGAACTGAACCACTTTAATTATTTCGCTGTAGTCCACACCCCAAACTTTGCATCTCCCCAGTAATATTGACAGGAAGTCCAGTCATTATGGCAGGGAAGTTGCAAAAGGTGTAGTGTAGGCCAACAGGGAAATAATAAATACAGTACGAGTCCTCTACGTGCATCCATTCTAATTTATCCATTAACCCTACCAAATATACACACAGTGACCATTGAAGGCACATTGCTTTTTGAGGTTGATATTGGGGTCATGCACCAGCAATACCCCTTAAGTGACCATGGGAATAATGTGCCACCACCAGCCACCACACACCATTCTGAATGCGGATAAACTTATTTGTGAAAAGATTAGAAAATCTTCAGTGTTCCAGATTCAAAAAGGAATCAAATCAAATTGCAGAACTGATTTTGAGATTTCATTAAATTTTCGAATAATCACAGGGCCCTGTGTTTAAAAATGCAGAAGCCCAAATGCAAAATACACATATCTTCTGTGTGCCATGTTTTAACTCTTTATCCAAAACAATGACAATATTCAGCCTGCACTACACCCAAAATTTGTCATTCAGATCTTTTTTATTGTTTAAGTTTTTGTCTACAAAACATAGGTTATGACCCCTCAATGGAATAATCTCATTGAAAGGGTCATAAGTTATGTTTTGAAGGCAAAAAATGAAAACTTCCCGTATTCAAAATATTTATGCTCCCCGAAAAAATTTTGGGGGAGAATATAGTTGTTTGCTTTGTTCATCTGACTGTTCATCCAGTTTGCTTTGATGTATGACCTTATTATTTTGCACCAATACTACTTACAGTGGAATGCAGGTCAAGTTTGCTTATCACCATTATGGCATTTCCTGTTCCAGAGTTATGCCCCTTGAAAAGCTGCAAAATGGTAAAATGAGCGGTCTCCGGATGATAACTCCAGTTTGCTTTGAAGTATGACTATTATTTTGCAACATTGCTACCTACCATGAAATGTAGGGTCAAATTGTTTGAACTTTTTCCATTATTATGCATATGGAAAAGCAGAGTTGACTCTTTACAACTGATATTTTATCTGAAAATTCTAATTTTTCTGCCTAGTTCACATTTGGAATGTGGCAGAAATTTGACTTACCCCTGAAAAGGGCACAACTCCTTCAAAAATCATTAAGTATTATCGGTATTGACTCGATTAAGCTAGAAATTTATAACCCAGAACACAACTGCTGAATTTCATGGGAGTGGAAAACCATGAGTTTCATGAAAACTGCATAACTGTGCCAAAAATTATTGAAATGTATTGGATCTTGAACTCAAGCTAGACATTTACATTACATAGAAATTGCGGGTAGAGATTGGGAATGAGTGTGTGTTATTGTTGCGTCACAATACATTGTGACCCAACAATCATGCACACACATCCCCAATTTCTATCTGCAATTTCTCCCGCTGAATCTACCTCCAATCTCTACCCACAGGGCATTGAGTATATATATATAGGAGAAGCCACACCGCAACACAATAAGCCTTTGACGAAGCTCAAGTCGAGCAAAACCAGATAGACAGTCATTTTTCGGGATATTCAGCAGTGGAGTCCTGCCTCACTTTCAAATGACTCTATTGATATATTTTTATTAGACTCCATATGATGAATACACCACACAGTGTACCAGCCACAGGTATGTTGGGCGATCTTAGTTTGGAATCCAGTACTACAATATGATATACATGTACACACTCCAAATGTTCATACCACCCGGCTTAAACAGAAAGGACTTCTAGTCACCTTTTAATAATTTACATAAGATACATACACATCTTCATCAGAAAACTATCATTATTGATTTACTCTTGTGATCCAAATAATCATACATGCGCATGTTTAGTTATTACTCTTTATGGAAAAATCCATCCTGTATGATCCTCCATTTTTCTCTAACAATCATACAGATTTTGGCCTGAAAACCACGAGAAACTGTATGTACAGTGGAGCCCACTTAATTGGATATCTCTTATTTGTATATCCCTGTTAATCGAAAATAATTTTCAAACACAAAACCATTTACCATACCTTCAGTACAAATTTCATCTGTTAATTGCATATGGGTTGTAGAGTAAACTCTTGTTAATTGTATATAAATTTTTGTAATATGTCGAAAAAATTACTGTGACACACACCAAATTCCCCTTATTTATCAACCTTTTTGGCCTCACTACATCCAATACTGGCATTTATTCTATTATATCTTGTTTGACAGAGCTCTATGAGCTCTGTCAAACAAGATATAATAGAATAAATGCTCAGTTTACCTCCAGAACACAGGAAACTGACCAAATCCCTGTTAATTGTATACTCCTGTTAATTGAATAATTTTCACTGGCAAAATGAATATTCAATTAAGAGGATTCTACTGTATCACATAATGTGTTCCGATTCCATATCATATAGACAACTCATTCTGAATCCATATCACATAGACGACTCGTTTTCAGGAACACGGCGGGCTATCATAACAGGCGCATGAATACATTCTATGTGCTTTTCAGTGATCGACTCATCTGATCACTTACAAAACAACACAAAATTCCTTACAGTTAGCGACAAAACTATTAATAGCCACTGACCCAACGACAACGACAATAAAAAGAAACTGCACAATTCATCATTACACACTCGTAAATTCAAGCGTATCATCATAGGAAGTGCCACTTTGAGTGAATAATTTGAAAATGCAACTTTGAAAATTGTGGTGACAGCGTGCACAACAATATAGTTCCATAAAATGTTTTTTTAAAAAACTTTTTCTTGTCCAACATTATGTCCAAAAACTGTATTAATAATTTAAGATTTAATTTGTTTATGTGACAGAATTGTAAGATAAATGAATTATTATGATAATGTGCATGTCATGTGATTTGCATCAGATTCTCAGTGGTGTCCAAAAATGGGATCACAACTCGCCGACAAAGCCGGCTCATTGAGATCCCATTCTGGACACCACCTCGAATCTGATACAAATCACAGGACATGCACATTATCATGATAATCTGTATGGATCAGTATAATTCCTAAATTGGTCGGATTGCAGTGGAATGAAGACATAAAATAGAATTGATTTTTGTCAGAAAATGCAAACAGACATTGTTATTGTGTTTTTTTTGTTACAGACAGTAAAAGTGTAACGTAACTTGGAATTTAACAATTTATTCTTGTTTGACAGAACTCACTGAGCTGTGTCAAACAAGATTCAATAGGTTCAATTCCTAATAATATTATGAGGAAATAAATTACAGCTTGATATTTTGACATCAGTGTGCTGGGGGTTAGTCCTTTACCAAACATATTGTGTGCATCCACCCGCGTAATTTACAACCAAGTTTTTGAAAAAAATTCAACAAAACCGTATCTTGTGACGCCCTGCATTGGAACAAGCTCATTCCATTATTTACCCACAATTTAATTTTCAAGATGTCTTGAGTTTTTTAACTGTAGACCGGAATGAATAATATTATCCTTTCTCCAAGAAATCGTCTGTTTGTGCCCTCGTAATATACAAATTCAGCAGTTGAAAAAATAATTTTCAAAAATTTCAACAAAACTATATCATGTGACCCCTCATTGGAACGAGCTCGTTGAGCTCGTTCCAATGAGGGGTCACATGATATAGTTTTGTTGAAATCTTGGGAGAAAATCTGATAAATTAATTTTGAAAATAATAAATTTTGATATCGTCTGCGTTGGGTAAAGGTTTTTCGAACCGCATCATCAAGGTATGCTAATTCGTTCCGACCCTGACCCGATGCCTCGAATCTCGATTGTGGTACTTTTGTGTTCATATATCTGAACAGTTTTCGATATACCGGTATACCGCGGTATTTTTTTGAATACCGATACCGGTATTCAGTTTTGAATATCATGCAGCCCTAGTCACATGATATTGTTTTGTTGAATTTTTTTGAAAAATGAAAAAAAGATGATTCATTTTGATAATGTGTGCGTTGGATAAATGGTCAATTGTTTGTTAAAACCTTGTCTTCAGCACAAGTGAGAAATGTCCAGTATCTTCTTTCGTGGTAAAAACTCAATAAGCCAAATGTCATCCATTTTTGTTTTTGTTTACTTTCAGGTTTACAAGTATGAAGCAATTTTGTGAAAATGGAATTCAGGGATTCAATATGGCTATAAGCGGCAATGATCATGTTTTTAAATGTGTATATGTGTGCTGTTTATGAACTGAACTTCGTTATACAATCCTGGATATTTGCCAAGGAAAATAAAAACAATATTTACAATCCTGTTTCTTGATGTTTTACGTGTAATAAATTGAGAAATATAAAAATACCGAATTTGCAAATGAACTCATTTTCTTTGTGTTATATGTTGAACCTCAAGTCTGGTGAAGTAGAATATGTGTTCAGAGAATTTATTTGACGTCATATCTTTCCTGAGATTGATTCATTAAATACTTTTTTAGAGATCTATCATCACCTAACAATACAATGGGGCTCACTATATTGGATATCTCATAATTAAATAACCCTATTAATATAACAATAACATGAGTTTGGAGAGTGTTACGGTTTATTAACGGCCAGAGAGGAATGAGTAACAAATCATAATAAAAACGCAACAAAGTCTCGGGCTTTCAATAAACCTTTGGGCTGTTATTCAGTCTTTGAGGGCTGTTAATAAACCAGAATGCTGGATAAATTGATGTGATTACTATTATTACCATGACCAGAAGCGGGCAGCGGGTCGTTAATTAAGTTTATTTTCATTAACGGCTTGACACCCGCTTCCAGTTGAAATACTGCACCTAGACTCTGTTAATATATATTGAATCAAAAAAGAAAGTATAATAAACTTTGAGGAGCAATTTTTTTAGTATTATCGACTTTAATCCCAAACAAATTATTGTAAATTCATCTAAAGCTCACCCCAAACAAGCATACCAAATTTCAAAGTGATCTGGTCAAAAATGTGCACTGCAGGGTGTGCCAAAGGAAAATATCGATGCATAACTGCACGAAGTTCATCAAAGGTTGTTGCCAGCGGCAACTTTTTTTGATGGAAATGGAAAAAAATCAATAACTCCCATCTAGAGGTCACTTCAAACAAGCATGCCAGATTTCAAAGCACTCCGATGCTAAATGTGCCCTATAGGGTGTGCCAAAGGGAAATATTGTGGTCTGACTAAACTAAGTTCTAAGAATGTTGCCAGTGGCAACATTTTTTGATGGAAATGGAGGAAAATCTATAGCTCCCATCTAGAGGTCACCCCAAACAAGCACATCACGTTTCAAAGCGATCCAATAATAAATGTGCCCTGCAGGGTGCTCCAAAGGAAAATTTTGATGCATAACTGCACCAAGTTCATCAAAGGTCATTGCCAGAGGCAACATTTCTTGGCAGATATCGAAAAAAATCGATAGCTCCCATCTAGATGTAACCCCAAACAAGCATACCAAGTTGCAAACCGATCTGATCAAAAATGTGCCCTGTACAGCGTGCCAAAGGAATATATTGATGCCCGACTAAACTAAGTTCAAAGGTCATTGCCAGCAGCAACATTTTTTGACGGAAATGGAAGAAAATCGATAGCTCCCATCTAGAGGTCACCCCAAACAAGTATGCCAGGTTTCCAAGCAATCCGATCATAAATGTGCCCTGTAGGGTGTGCCAAAGTGAAATATTGAGGTCTGACTAAACTAAGTTCTAAGAACGTTGCCAGCGGCAACATTTTTTAATGGAAATGGAAGAAAATCAATAGCTTCCATCTGGAGGTCACCCAAACAAGCATACCAAGTTTCAAAGTGATTTGATCATAAATGCGACCTGTGAGGTGTGCCAAAGGAAATTGTGGACGTACATACGCCTGGACATACGCCGACGGATGAGAAGTGATGGCAATAGCTAAGCTTGACTTTGTCAAGTTGAGTTAAAATGAAAGTGTCAATGACACTGTAGCTCAACTTGTTAAGACATGTACATGTATAGTATGTGACACAGCAATGACAAACATCTAGGTAATGACCTGATAACAAAGGTACATATAAAGTATTGTAACGGTCTGTACATAAATACTGACCGTAGCCTGTAACAAATGTATAGGTAAAGTATTGTAAAGGTGGGTGACAGATGCTAAACTAGAAAAAATTCTTTGAGTCCCAGAGTGGGTCTGACTGAACCCCAAAATATTTGTTCTCATAGCACAGTGATAACAAAGGCACCCCAAAACACACTCGTTCCTGTCCCAAGGTGAAAATAAAGGGACCCAAGAAGTTTCCTGAAGATCAGTTCATAAATACGAGCTGTACAGAAGTTGTGACAAAAAACTGATTGGACCTAATTTCGGTACAAAATGGCTACTGGCAGCCATCTTGAATTTTGGACCGCACCCAGAAACACTCGTTCTTGTCCCAAGGTGATAACAAAGGTACCCAAGAAGTTTTGTGAAGATCGGTTCATAAATACAGCCTCTAGCCCGAGCCGTATTGTCACGTGCACTTACAGTGTATAAGTAGCACTGAATAAATCAAAGTTCATCTAATTTGCATAATTTCTTATCAACCTACCTCAGTTGTTTACTACAGGCTTGCACTACAGTGGAAGAACCTAACTCGGATAAAATACTCTCTATTTTAATCTTTCCCAAGATTTGGGAAAGAAAAGTGGTGTAAAAACACCACGAAAAAAATAAGCCAAAACTGGGCCAAGCGCCATCGGTGCACACCCAGTATGGGACGCTCTTCCATAGTACAAATCCACGACTTCCGTAACAGTGCGCAATGCGTCAATTCGCCATTCCTTTTTCTATCCGAGGCACGAGCAGGATGTGTTTCCGCCATATGCATTATGAAACAGTGATAATTCAACTCATGGATAATGGTTTTCCTGTGACTGGAATTATGGATCTGAAGATCGTATAATAACAGGACTGTGTTTTATATATTCTCGTTTATATTTTCAACCACATTCTCATTGTTTATTTTTGACTATTCCGTTTTCGCGCATGTTTTGTTTGACGTCATCGCGATTCGACAATGAATTTTTCGGTTGATAAAAATTTGTTATTGGAGTAGGTGTCGGCCGTCTGGGTTCTGCCACCTTCTCTCGTAGTTGAGGGTGTTCTTCTACTTTCTGTTTCTGTTGAGTTCACCTTTTTCTTCTACTGCTCTCACCCCTGTTCTTTCCAGTTCGGTTCTTTTAGGGCAATTCCTTTTGCCCTTGCCATTGGTGCGTTCTCGTGTCCATTTCGTCCGCACCCGCGGGTGGTGTGGAATGCTGTCGTTTCGGGAGCCTCCCGACTCGACCACGTCTGATGTGAGTTTACTCGCTCCGTGGGGGATGTGCAGCTCCTCCCACCCCCAGGGGGGGGGGGGGGGGGCACTGTCGTTTCGGGGCCCCCCGACTCGACCATGTCTGGAAAGAGTTTGCCCCCCTCCGTGGGGGATGCACAGCTCCTCCCACTCCCGCGGGGGGTGGTGAACGCTATCGTTTCGGGTCGCCCGATTCGACCACGTCGGATGAGAATTGCTCCCCCTCCATGGGGGATGTGCAGCTCCTCCCGCACCAGCGGGGGATGGGGACCGCTGTCGTTTCGGGGCTTCCCGATTCGACCATGTCTGGTGAGAGTTATTCCCCTTCCGTCGGGAATGTGCAGTGTTTTACCGTGGTGGATACTGCGGGAGCTGTTGGTTTTCTGGTGTAGAGATGCCTGGTTCCGGGACTATGCGCCCTCTCCAGTTGTTTTGGAGGCCGAGCTTGGTGGCTCTCTCCGCTTTTCCGCCAGTTCCAACAGCTCCCGTCGTATCTGCTGCTACTGCTGTTCCGTCTACAACATCATTGGGCACCGTTTTTAGCCGGCCTCGGCTTCTCCCTGCCAGGGTCTGCAGGGATGTCTGTAGTGTGGTTGTGGGGTTTCAGCCTCAGCCTTCCCAGACTTCCACTCGGCGAAGTCAAATGGGGCTGCCGACTGAACCCCCTACTGTGTCCTCTCCGCTATTGGGCACAGTAGTTTTATACCTGCGGTGGTCTGCTGCGGTGTCTGGTTGTGTAGACGTGGGGGTATCGGCCTCAGCCTTCCCTGACTTCAACTCGGCGAAGTTTTAAGTGGCTGCCGGCCGGACCCTCCCCTGTGGTCTCTGCGCCGTCGAGCACCACAGTTGTCATTGGATTCGGTTGTTCTTAGTGGGACACTATGAACTCTGTGGCGTTTCCGTCCACTCATTCTAGCCACACGACCAGTTTTGGGGGGTCCAACGTCTTTTGTGCAGCCTGGACCTTCTGCCCTGCAGAGGTCAGCGGTGACTCTCACGAGTTCCTGCTATGTTGATCCTCGGGGTGTGTCACACCCCTATACACGTCTGCCTTCAGACATTTTCGGCTGCCGCCCGTCGTCCCACGTCGGGTCTTTTGGAGGATCGTGACCCTTCACTGGTTAAGAGGGTCTGAGGTGAAGCCACTTTGCCGGTTCGTTCCCCTGTCGAACCGGCCAGTACGGGCAGTGAGCTTCGGGAGGCCCTCTCCTTACTCACTCAGGTTCTGTCAAAGAGCCTTCCCGTTGCTTCCAGCGTGGCGAGTGGTTTCCAGGCGCCCCTATGGTGCCGCCTCCCGGGATTGGAAACAGGCCGCTTTCTGATCCCCCTGGTGTTCCGACACCATGGGAGGCGTCGGCTGGGTTGCCCACGATGGGCTATGTGTCTTCCGACTCAGGGGAAGAGTCAGACATGCTTGATGTCGAGAGCCAGCAATCTTCGGACTTGGGGGCAGCTCTTGATTTCGTGTTTGGGTTCCTTCCGGATCTCAAACCATCTAACTAGTCAACAGTGTGTCAGCCAGGCCGCGATCATCGGTCGCGCGCCAACAGTCTATGGAGCAACCTGCTTCTGGGCGTCTTCGACCGCGCCCGTCAGTAGAGTTGGTTGAAGCATTTTCAGCCTTGGACTCCAAGCTAAGTTCCAAGGCTATGAAGGCTCCGTTCTTCACCAGGGTTGACACCTTTTTGCCTCCGGCGCGTTATCGTTCCTACGATTCCGCCAATCCGTCGATCTACCAGACTTTGACGGTTTTGGATCAGGACTCCAATTCCCTCGGGCTTTCCAAGTCCAAGTCTGCCGTCATTCTGATGACAACTCTGGAGTCCACATTGGGCTTATCGAGAGAGATGCTTGGTATGCTTTCTCTCTCCGATCACGTCGTCTCAGCTTTAGCTGCTTATCTTCAGATAAGTTTGACGAGGTACAGGCTCCTTTACGTGTGCTGTCCAAGGCGTTCATGCATCTTACTCACACGCATGCCTGTAACACGGCTAATCTGGAATTAGTTCGAAGGGACTCTGTGCTGGACACTGGCCGATCCCTTCCTGAGGAGCAGTGTGCTACTCTTCGATCTGCTTTTTTGGCAGGTCCGCAACTTTTCCATGGTTCTGTGTTGACGGTCCGGGATGACGTCCTACGTCATTCCAACGATCAGCTGCTGTCTCTTCAGCTTGATCAGCCTTCTAGGGTAGGCACGGGCCGTTCCAAGCCTAACAAGTACCCTCTGCTTCCTCTGCGAAGCAAAGGGGCTGATCCTTCTGCCACCGCTTCTACTTCTTACTCAAGGGGTAAGGGTAAGCGTCGGCAGTCTTGAGGGAAGTCCCAGGATTCTTCATTCAATAGAGGAGGTGTTTTCTCCTCTCGCGAGCCTCGTCGGGGTTTGCAATGAAGGTCCTCACCTCGACTCGTCCCAGGTTGGAGGAAGGATAGCAAAGTTCGCAGACCGTTGGGCCACCATCACATCCGATCCTTGGATGTTGGATGTTGTTTGGTCCGGGCTGCGAATATCCTTCCGACGGCACTCCACTCTGTCCAGGGTGCCTTTTCCAACCACAGTTCCTTCAGACATTTTACGTCGGGAACTTTTGTCCACGGACATAGACAATCTCCTGACAAAGGGAGCGATTGAGGTCATCAAGAACATTAGGTCAGTGGGTTTCTATTCCCGCCTGTTCTTGGTGCCGAAGAAGGACGGCCGACTCCGACCGGTTCTCGATCTGAGTTTCCTGAACCAGTCTATCATTGCTCCCAAGTTCAGCATGGAGACTTTCAGGTCGGTCCTCCGTTCAATTCACCAGGGAGATTTCGCTTCCAGCTTTGACCTGCGAGACGCTTACTTTCACGTTCCGATTCATTGGGCGTTACGGAAGTATCTCAGGTTCGTTTTTCTGGGGCGAGTTTACCAGTTCAAGGCCATGCCTTTCGGCCTCAACCTGGTTCCTTGGGCCTTCACCAGACTGATGTCGCATGTGATAGCTTTCCATCGCACACAGTCCAGGGTAACTACTTCGGCATATCTGGACGATATCCTCCAGGGGCATTTCAATGCTGCCTTACTGGAGTCGGATGTCGCCACTCTGTTGAGCTTGCTCACGTCGCTACGTTTCAGAGTCAACGATGAGAAGTCGGACCTGGTCCCTTCTTAGTCGTTTTATCATCTGGGGATGGCTTTCCGCACACAATTCAATTTGGTGGCGGTTCCCCAGGCCAAGGCTGTGATTCTCTCAGCTTTTGCTCCGACTCTGTCCCAGTCCACATCCGCGACGGCTCGGAGTTTTCTCCGGCTAATCGGTCTCTGCTGTTCGGTGACGGATCTCATTCCTCTAGGTCGGCTGCGTGTCAGACCTCTCCAACACTTTCTGCTCAGTCGTTGGAGGCCGAATGTAGATTTTCTGGATCTGGTGCTTCAGTTTCCAGAATATCTTTATCCTCACCTTCTCCTCTGGGCGGATGTCCAGTGGCTTTTGCAGGGTGTTCCGTTGGACTTACCCACGTCCGATCGCGTTCTGACGGCAGATGCCAGCGATCTCGGATGGGGTGCGACGTTGGATCCTCTAGGTCTTTCCATTCACGGGATGTGGGACCAGGATCATGCAGCTCTACACATCAACCAGAAGGAGCTTCTTGCTCTTCTGCGTTTCAGGCAGTGGATCCCTCACCTGTCGAATCGCCAGGTCCTTCTGTTGTCCGACCATTCAACGGTGGTTGCTTACATTCGGAACCAGGGCGGCACGCACTCTGTTCCAATGTACGAATTGGCTTGGGATCTTCTACTGCTCGCTCAGGATGTCCACGCCGGGGTGGCTGTTCGTCACATTCCCGGTCGCCTGAACGTCCTAGCCGACTCCCTGTCCCGTCGGGGCAGGGTCATTTCCACCAGGTGGATGCTCCACATGGCGGGTTCCATCGATCTCTTGTGACTCGTTGGAACCATCCGGTGGACACTTTCGTGTCCCCGTGTCCAGATGCTCTGGCTTTCGCCGTGGACGCTCTGGCCCTCCTTTGGGATGGTCTTGTTGGCTACGCCTTCCTACCGGTTCTGATTCCGCCTCAGGTTCTCACCCAGATATGAACCTGCAGTCGTCGAATCCTTTCGATCTCACCCGTCGCTTCGGTGGGTGTGGATCAATCTGCTCCGCTCTCTGTTAGCGGCGGTTCCGGCATGTCTCCCTCTACCTCGCGACTTTCTTTGCCAAAGTCGCCCGGGAGGTTTTCAAGTTGACCCGACTTCATTGTGCCTTCGCACATGTCTTTTATCGTCTCTCCTCCGTAGTGGTTTTTCGAGACACGCAGTGGAGTTGCTTTTCTTCAAGGAGGCACTCACTCCACTGGTTTAGCCTCTGTGGCTAAGTGGAAGGTTCTTCTGTCGATGGTGTGCGATCACTCTGTTGCTTCTGTCACTCCTTCGATCACACTGCTTGCGAAGTTTTCTGGTATATGTTTGTTTCTGGGGGTCTCCAGCAATGGGTACCTGTCCATGCTTCGGAGATATTTTTTCCTATGTGATACTGCATTGTTTCGACACTCATCCTTGCCTCTCCAAGCTTGTTCAGCTCTTTTCCTTGAAAAGGCCTAGGACTTTGCAGTTTACTCCAAGATGGTCACTTTCTTGGGCGCTGCTCTGCTTGGGGGTGGGGGCATTCACGCCTTTATCCTGGATGAATATGCGTTTTCCCACATGCCAGATATCTCCTGCATCCATTTCTTGATGGACTTGTCTTGCTATTCGTGCAGCTTCCGCTCGTCTAGCTACTGGTGATTGTATTACCAATTGTTTTTTTCTGCCACGAGGTGCGTGCATTGTCTTCCTCTTTTAATAACTCTGTCATGTTGTCGGATGACTGATGTCATACTGGCAGCCTTCTGGAGAAATGCTACATTCTCCTTTTATCTGCGACAGTTGCAGGAGCCGACAGAGAACCTTGGGGCCCTCTTTCTTCGGCTCAGGATGTTGTCCATCCAAGCTTTTCAGCTTTTTTCAGGGTCAGTTCCAGCTTTGTGCTGTTACTGCCCTTTCTGTCTGTGCGTCGCACTTCACCATACGCCTCATCTTTCATTGGCTTTTCTAATGTTTGTGATGCTATGGTTTGATAGGCCTAGGGATCTCTTCCTCTGTCCACGGTCCCAGTGCTATTGAGTTATGTGTGGGTTGGTTATGTGATTCCCTCCAGCCTTTTGTCTATTCAGCCTGTAGTAAACAATTGAGGTAGGTTGATAAGAAGTAAAAATTTTATAGTAAATTTCCTTTCTTATTATACCTACCGAAATTGTTTACATGGAGGCCCTCCCGTCTTCTTATTCGGGTAAGAATCCTTCCTCCCCGCTGATCACATAGCTCCTGTGTTGTTCAGAATCAAAAGAATGACGAATTGACGCATTGCGCACTGTTACGGAAGTCGTGGATTTGTACTATAAAGAGCGTCCCATACTGGGTGTGCGCCGATGGCGCTCGGTCCAGTTTTTGCTTATTTGTTTCGTAGTGTTTTTACACCACTTTTCTTTCCCAAATCTTGGGAAAGATTAAAATAGAGAGTATTTTATCCGAGTTAGGTTCTTCTACTGTAGTGCAAGCCTGTAGTAAACAATTTCGGTAGGTATAATAAGAAAGGAAATTTACTATAAAATTTATACTTCCGCACGAGAAAAAAACCCGTATTATATGTGATGTATTCCATGTTACTAAACATTCATACAAAAATTTATTCAAATCAGAACTTTCATACAAAAGTTCTGTACAAAAGACTGATTGCACTAATTTTGGTACAAAATGGCTGCTGGTGGTCATCTTGAATTTTGGACCACACCCAAAAACACTCGTTCTCATCCCACAGTGATAACAAAGGTACCCAAGAAGTTTCGTAAAGATCGGTTCATAAATACGGCCTCTAGCCTGAGCCATATAGAAGTTGTGTACAAAAAACTGATTAGACCTAATTTCGGTACAAAATGGCCACTAGCAGCCATCTTTAATTTTAGACCGCACCCAGAAACACTCGTTCTCGTCCAAAGGTGATAACAAAGGTGCCCAAGACATTTCGTGAAGATCGGTTCATAAATACAGACTCTAGCCCGAGCCATATTGACATGTGCACTTACAGTGTATAAGTAGCACTGAATAAATCAAAGTTCATCTAATTTGCAGAATTTTTGCACGAGAAAAAAACATGTGTTATATGTGATGTATCCCATGGTACTAAACATTCACACAAAAAATTATTCAAATCAGCGCTTTCATATGGAAGTTCTGTGCAAAAATCTGATTGCACCTAATTTTGTACAAAATGGCTGCCATCGGCCATCTTGAATTTTGGACCGGACCCAAAAACACTCGTTCTCATCCCACAGTGATACCAAAGGTACCCAAGAAGTTTCGTAAAGATTGGTTCATAAATACGGCCTTTTGCCCGAGCCGTATTGGCATTTGCACTTTTAGTGCTGAAAGTAACACCAAAAAACACCAAAGTTAGTCTAATTTGCATAATTTACGCACAAGAAAAAAACCTGTAGTATATGTGATGTATCCCATGGTACTAAACATTCATACAAAAAATTATTCAAATCAGCGCTTTCATATGGAAGTTCTGCGCAATAAACTGATTGCACCTAATTTTGTACAAAATGGCTGCCAGTGGCGAACTTGAATTTCGGATCGGACCCAAAAACACTCGTTCTCGTCCCACGGTCATAACAAAGGTACCCGAGAAGTTTCATAAAGATCAGTTCATAAATGTGGCCTCCAGCTCGAGCCGTATTGAATTGTTGACGGACAGACAGCCAGATGGCCATGGCATAAGCTCAAATTTGGCTTAGCCAAAGTTGAGCTAAAAATGAAAGTGTCAATGACACTGTAGCTTGACTTGTCTGTGTGTTATGTTTGATGAAAAGGATAATGTTCAATGTTTATGAAATATTTATTTATTTATTGGTGTTTAAGGTCACATACTTATGCACAATGGCTAATCGTGACAGTGACAGTTTAAAGGGTGGAGGAAGCCGGAGTACCTGGAGAGAACCATCAAGCAGCTGTCAGCTCTCCAACATCGTAACTCTGAACTCTGCACCAAGGCACAGGCAGAGTTAGATTGGTTGAAGACATGAGCACCATCGACGTGCAGTACGCCTTAGTACACAGTGTCATTGTGCCCCCATGTAGGCAATCAGGGTTAAGTGCCTTGCCCAAGGACACAACGCGGGAGCGCGAATCAGTCGCTGAAATGGGCACCCATCCAACTACTAACTGCGCTCGATGTTGCTTAACTTCGGTGATCTGATGAGAACCGGTTGCCGTTACGCCACCACACCCCAATGTTGATGAAAGGATTATGAAATAAGACAAGAATTGTGATAATTGGGAATATGTTAATTTCTGTTCCCTGTATGCTTTGTTTTCAATAAAAATAATATGAGGTGTAGACTGTACTAAAGAACTGAGGGGTGTGTTGATGTGGCCCTCACAGTTAATGTATATGGCCCTCACAGTTAATGTATATCAACGAAAGTTACCAATTTACAGTAAAGTTATTCCAAAACGAATCATCCTATCAAGTTACAATGAAATCACTTCATAAATACGGCCTGTAGACTGTGCTAAAGGTTTTTGGGCTTCGGGCCTGTGTTGCCATCACAGTTGACCGATCGTAACCAAAAGGGGACGTCCTCATCTAGACATAATACTCAGTCATCCTACCAAGTTACAATGAAATCCCTTCATAAATATGACCTGTAGTCTGTGCTAAAGTTTTTCAGGTTTTGGGCTCGGACAGAAGTCATGGTTGAATGATCACACCCAAAAGGGGTCGTTCTCATCTAGGCATTATCTGGAGTCATCCTACCAAGTTACAATGAAATCCCTTCATAAATATGACCCGTAGACTGTGCTAAAGGTTTTCAGGCTTCAGGCCCCTTTAGGCGTCACAGTTGACCAATAGCGACCAAAAGGGGACATTATCATCTAGACATTATATGGAATCAACCTACCAAGTTACAATGAAATCCCTCCATAAATACGACCTATAGACTGCGCTAAAGGTTTTCGGATTTTGGGCTCGAGCAGCTGTCACGGCTGAATGATCATGACCAAAAGGGGACGTTCTCATCTAGACATTATATGGAGTCAACCAACCAAGTTACAATGAAATCCCTCCATAAATACGACCTGTAGACTGTGCTAAAGGTTTTGGGTTTGGGCAGTCGTCATGGTTGACAGATCGCGACCAAATGGGGAAGTTCTCATCTTGACATACAGAGTCATCCCACCAAGTTACAATGAAATCCCTCCATATTAAATATGACCTGTAGACTGTGCTAAAAGTTTTTGTATTTCGGGCTTGGGCAGCCATCACGGTTGACAGATCATGACCAAAAGGGGACGTTCTCATCTAGATATTATACAAAGGCATCCTACCAAGTTACAATGAAATCCCTTCATAAATACAACCTGTAGACTGTGCTAATGGTTTTGGGCAGCCATCACAGATGACCGATAGCGACCAAAATGGGATATTCTCATCTAGACATGACCTCAAACCTGCACATGAAATTTTGTGACGATTGGACAAAAACTACGGGGTGTAGCCTGTGCTAAAGGAAAATGTGAACAGACTCACAGACTTCCACATGCGTGATGGCAATAGCTTATCTTGGCTTTAAGTTTAGCTAAAAAATCAGCTTTCACCTTGGTTGGGGGTGAGAGGGAATGCACTGGCAGATTTTTTTTCTCTTCCCTTCAAAATGTGTTTTGAAGGTGTTTGAGTGATTTTTCGCAACAAAATAAAAATTCACCCAACAGACTCAAGTTAAAATAGATCAAGAATATTAAAATGTAGATGCTGAATCCTTCTTTAAACAATTTTTTCAGGTGAGCGATTGGGGCCCCTTGGGGCCACTTGTTTTAGAATTTTCCTCATATTGCACTAAGTTAAAATTTGGGCTACCATAGGGACTCCCAAATATGAACCTATTGACTTGATTTGAACAAACTGTAATCTGACCCACCAAAGCATGTCGCAAAACAAATAACAAAAGATTCTGACTGGTGATTTTATTTATTTATTAATTTATTGGTGGTTACGGTCATATATTTCTGCACAATGGCTAATGGTGACCGCAACATGGATATAAAGTCAAGTCCAGCCAATTGTTTATACACATTTTTGAGTACAGCCAACCAGCCATTGGTTGCCAGGTCCTATTTTATAGTGAAACAGTGCTTGTTTACCACTTTCCGTGGTTCCCATATGTTCCCAGATGTTGCATACCAAATATGAAAGCATTCTGACTGGTAGATCTTAAGAAGATTTTTAAAGATCATTCCCATATTGCCCCAAGTTAAAAATTTGGGCTCCTGTATTGAGCCCAAATATGAACCAAGGGGCTTCATTTTAACACATTTGTATGTAACCATCATATGGATGTTGTATACCAAATATCAAAAGATTCTGATCAGTGGCTGTGGAGAAAATCTTAAATTAAAACTTTTGCAAATATGCTGACTCAGCATTTTTTCGCTCCCCCCCCCCCCCTCCCTCCCCCTATAGAACACCCTGACACACCCGATGGCAATTTTTTTTACCATTCAATTCTACTGGTCCTAAGGATGATTCATACCAATTAACAGTTCTGTGTTCTGAATGGTTTGAGAAATATGGGCATTTGAAAATACTTACATTTTTTGCTCCTGGAGACACAGGAAAAATTACAAAGGCAAATATTGATCCACGAACTTCGTTTGAACAAACTTGATTCTACACCTCAAAAGGAACCTCCATACCAATATCAAGTCATTGTAGCTACTGGTTCATCAGAAGAAGATTTTTTAAGAATTTTGGTGGATTTCCCTCCCACCTCCTCCCTATGAAGCTGGGCAAGTTGATTTGAATAAAAACAAAATGTGATGTCAGAACAAGCAATCACCTCCAATATAACTAAAATTGGTTCAACGATTTGGGAGGGGCAGGTGCAAACACCATGTTCACGGAAATGCCAGATGGTGAGTAATCACTATAACTCATCCTGACTTTCAGTCAGGAGAGCTAAAAAAGAACAAGCAAAAAAGTATAATCATAAGTCCATAAATTGAGTTCTATTAATTGAAACAGTGACTTCACTCTGTGACCTACTGTCCCTGACAGAAATCCCAAAAATCCTGTCCTTAAAAGCAACCTGTTTGCATGCTATACTACTATCAAGGAAACTCAAGCTATTCTCAAGAAATTAAATCCTTCTTACAGTGACACGGACTTGATTTTTAACCTATTACTCCAAAAGTAGCCTCACACATCCTTTTCTCAGAAGCAACCAATGAAAGACTTCTAGAGGCGGGGCTTCCAATGAATGAAGATTTAGTTAAATGAAAATTATGGTTATTATGGTTAACGAGACTCTAAGGGGCTTGAAGTGCTCACCTGATAAAGACCACAGATTTTTCACAAAGACACTTTTAAAATTTTTCCAAACAATAAGTCGCACATTATTCATCAGATATAAGATGTCACAGGGTTTGGGAGAAGTTTTTAGCTCAACGAAGGGAGCTAAACTCATCACTTGCTGTCCGTCGTCATGAACATTTTTCAAACGTCTTCTCCTCTGAAACCGCTAGGTTGATTTGCTCGAAACTTGGTATGGACGTTCATTACCATATGTCAATTCAAGTTTGTTCAAATGAAATGGACATGACCACTCGGAGCTTCATAGGGGCATAACTCCGATAGCACCCTATGTATATTAAAGAAATTACTAAAAAATCTTCTTCTCCAGCACAAGTGGGCAGAGTCATTTGATATTTTGTATACAGCATTATGGAGTGGATCTAATTCAAGTTTGTCCAAATTGGCTCCCTGGATTCATATTTGGGCTCACTATAGAAGCCCAAATCCGAACTTAGTGCATTTCAGGCAAATTTCTTAAAAAATCTTCTTCTCCAGATCCAGCAGGCAGAATCTTTTGATATTTGGTATGCAACGTTGCGGGGTAGATCTGATTCAAGTTTGTCCAAATTGGCTCCCTGGATTCATATTTGGGCTCACTATAGAAGCCCAAATCCGAACTTAGTGCATTTCAGGCAAATTTCTTAAAAAATCTTCTTCTCCAGATCCACCAGGCAGAATCTTTTGATAGTTGGTATGCAACATTGTGGGGTAGATCTGATTCAAGTTTGTTCAAATCAGCCTCCTGGGTTCATATTTGGGCTCAGTATAGGAGCCCGAATTTGAACTTAGTGCATTTCAGGCAAATTTCTTCAAAAATCTTCTTCTCAAGATCGAGCAGGTGGAATCTTTTGATATTGGGTATGCAGCATGCTTAGGGGGTGAGATTAAAGTTTGTTCAAGCCAAGTCCCTGAGTTCATATTTGAGCTCACTGTGGGAGTCTGAATTATAACTTAATTCAAAATGAGGAATTTTCTTTAAAAATCTTCTTCAGATCCAGCAGTCGGAATGTTCTGATATTTGGTATGCAGCATCCTTAGGGGGGTGTGAATCAAGTTTCTTCAAGTCATGTCCCAAGGTCCATATTTGGGCTCACTGTGGGAGCTCGAATTGTAACTTAGTTCAAAATGAGGAATTTTCTTTAAAAATCTTCTTCTTCAGATCCAGCAGTCGGAATGTTTTGATATTTGGTGTGCAGCATCCTTTGGGGGGAGGGGGGGGGGGGAGAGATTCAAGTTTGTACAAGCCAAGTCCCTGGGTTCATATTTAGGCTGAAAATTTAGGGCCCCGTTCCGGACTTAGAAATTTTGGACCAAAATCCAGAAATATTTTTTTTTTTTTTTATGTGTTTCGGTCAGTTTTAAGACAAACAAATTTTTTTTTTTTACACTGAAAATTTGGGGGCCAGGTGGGACTTTGAAAATTTTGGACCAAAATCCGGATTTTTTTTTTTGTTTTTTTATGCGCTTCGGTCAATTTTAAGAAGAGAAAAAAATTTTAGGCTGAAAATATTTTATTTGGGACTTCCAAAATTTC